>FAPP01002922.1:0-25411 GCA_001485965.1 Heliconius ismenius | reverse complement strand
TCTGGAGGTATTGCGTTTTGAGGGGTGGAATCAACGCCGCGCTTTGCCTCGAAACTAGAGCGTAGAAACGACTGTCCTCCAGTATTAGTAGGTACTCTAATACTAAAATATTGTAACAAGATGAATAAAATAATTGTAAAAGCTGGATTTTGTGTCTGATTTATTAGTACTGAATACAGCATTGTTGCAACTATTGTTGCACTGATAATAGTCACATGCAGTATTCTTTACAGCATCAATAGGGAATAGCACAGACGTCATACCTGACGCTGGTGTCAACTGTTTGGCTCATTCAATAGTTATTACTGAATATGGTGCTGATCTATTATATATGAAAACAATTTCACTTTTGTTCAGCAATTAGTTGTACTAATATTGATTAATTAAAAACGTTTTTACTTCATCTTTCATTTATTTCACGAAAACGTGTGTATATACGTTTGAGAGTATGTGATATAGTAACCTTAAATAAAATTTTGGCAGTGATTCATAAAGTATGTTTTTCTAAAGATTATATTTGGACACTTTAAAAATACACGTGGTTTGATATTTTTAGATAGTAATGACGGTTTGCCAACAGTTCCTGTGATGCAGCCAACAGTTAAAGAAAACTGTGCTCAGTTCAATGACTGTTAGTCGTACCGAAAACATGTCATATAACATTATCTATTTTTATATTTTCTTATTTCACGTTTTAAAATAGCTCTCTATAGATCAAAGCAAATCTGCATTTCAATTTACTTTTTTTTGTTTATGGCCTTTAATATTCGAATCTTTGTTCATATATTTCGAAATTTGCAATGCTATAATTTTTAATACACTGCTTCCTCTATACGCCTAAATCGTAATATAAATGTTTATATGTTAAACGCATCATCAATCATCGAAAAAGCATTATTTACTTAACATAAAAAAATAACAATAAATAAAATGAAAGATAATACAAATAATTTCAAATCGGCAAGTATTAACTAGTACTTCTATAATAGCCTCATTTCTTTTGTGAACAAACACAAAAAGCAATACATCATTTATGCACAAGATGTAGACATTATGCAAATGAAAAGTATTCAAAGCAATGGCCCTGTAACTCCAAGTCACTCGTTCATGACCTCTGTCTGAGGTATAAAGCTTAAATGATTTTCTGTTACAATATGTATGTATTATTAATGAAATTGTATCGAACCCTATAATTACGCACAGTCTATTTGCAGTTTCGTTATATGACAAAGGAAACAAAACATAAGACGCTATCCAAACCGCAAGCGTACTAAAAGCTATTTAAAAGCTAATCTGAGTAATATAAGGAGTAAAATAAATACATTCACTGCCAAGGCTGCGGTGAAAACGGAGTGATCAAGTTGTTTATTACTTCTTTTATTCCCGAGTCGGGGACTTACCGGTCAAATTTCTTATTACCAAAGCCAACCAAGATGGAAATTAAACATTGTTGAAGAAGAAAAAGCTAAAATTTCATTTTAGATTATGGATGGTGTCTAATTTTAGGATCATCCTTAAATAATTTCACCTACTCTTAAGGTGATGGTTTGGATTGATGCCAGCGTCTCTGATGCATACAAAATGGTACTATCCTTTTGACTTTGCTATGTCATGTTTTTTAAGATTTATTGAGTTGTCTTAGAAAGAAATGTGTAGCATTTGGGGAGTGATTTAGCGATATGTCTATTTTAGATCACATATATTTAATAAAAGTACCAAGAAAAATGTCTTCAAATTATGAAATATTCAAGCACTTTTTGTAATGTTATTCATTTATCACAACCTGAGTAGTATCTTGTGCATTTTGAGTAGTAGTAGTAGTTGAGTAGTTGTTTACCTATGAACAGTTTGTGTGTTTATGATTTCGATTGTTATATACATTTATTTATGTTTTAAAACGATAGAAACGCTGTATTATTCTATTTAAGTTTTATTTAATTTAAGTGCAATAATCATATTTATATTTGCAAATTGCAAATAATATTGGCATTTTAGATACATCCATGTTACTAAATTTACTTATATAAATATATTTATATACTTAATTATATTATCAGCTTTATCGAGACGAGCAATAATAAACTCAAAAAAATGAACATTTCAAATGGCAATGTTTTATAACATTAAGATTTAGAATACTTAAGTAGTATCTAATGCTAACGCAAATATTAACTGAAGAAACGCCATTATTGTCTTTGTATTGTTTCTGGCAAACTGGACCTTGTGTTGATAATGTAAGAACATACAGTGAAATGTCTTAAATAATCTGATAATACGTTTTTAAGTAAATATTTTTGCAAAATTTGGAGCTCGGTCAATGGCGCGACCTTCGGGACGGACGGTTTGCCCTTGACCGTTAAAGTGTCAACCCACGTACATAGCCCATAAGCTATGGTGTGAACTACGCACAATGCATACTTATCGCCGGTCATTTACTTCAAATACCACAAGGTATTCTAACCTTTGGGATTAAGATTTAGGAGTTATGTTGGCATATGAGACGAAATTGAACTATAAATCGTTGTTTATTTAATTTGTCAGTAAGGATGTGGACTTCCCTATGATGGATGTGCGAAATGTTTTTAACGTGACAAAAGTAGGATGTTGTGATGATCGGTGACTAATAATAAAACTGATATACGAGTATGTGACAGACATCTTTACTATCTTTAATCGTCTAATATATCCATAGAAAATAATAAAATAGAACAATAAGTTGAATATAATTCAATCTCTTTTCGAAAATGTTTTAATAGTTATTTTTATATCCCTTCAATTCTTCCTTTTTCTTATCCTTTTTATAAATACATAACGCACATACATGGAACAATCATTTTTTAAAAAAATATATTTTAATTGAAGTCACCAGGTAAATTCTTTAAAACATTGAAGAATAACATAAAAGTGTTATAAAAATGTATCGACTATAAATTGGAGCATATTTATACTGGAGAGTGGTTACAGTTATTTCGCCAATCAACACGCTACGACTCCAGAATCCGGCGAAATGGTAAACGGAGTGTCTTTACTCTAGGTTACCAGGTTCACTTGCGTACCCTGCTACGTGCGGGATACAGCGTGAAACTCAAACAAAAAAACTATATGATATAGTAAAATATTACACATACCAAAGTCACTTATAATAAGACCCCGAAGCAGAAAACAACGAGCGCTCTACATTTTATAAACTTGATATACTCAAAATTATAAAAGTTTTTTGACAACGAAATTTGACTTTAACCCAATAAATTTTATTGACACGAAAAGGTCAGTATTACGGTTTGTGGAAAGCAAAAAAGTTAAACAGTTAAGTATTAAATTACGTGCCCAATTATAAAATGTATTCAAGAGGTTAGCGACTCTGTGCTTAGGTTACAATAACAAACCGCAAATAACTGGATATAAAATCAAAGTTTTCTAAAAATCCAAATATAAATTAAAAGTGAACTAAATTAAGAAGAAAATACATCTACTTCATTCACAACCTAACAAATAAAAATGTTCTAAATAAAAACCAACTACACTGCACTTGAAAAACTTAACCAAAAAACCTGTCTGCCTCGGATCGTGCTTTGAAGTTATAAGGACATAATTAAGAATTGAAAATCATAAAACACAAGCGACGCTCGTACTCACATAGGTATATAGGTGTTATTGGCGCGATCGCAGACTCCGTAAAAACATTATCTCCGACACAACAGAGCTGTCAAAAATTACATTAAGATTATGAAATCAAAAGATTCCGGCGTTAACCTTCACGTTATACTTTAACGTCAGCCCGATCGTCAGTCCACCATCGTGAATGGTAGGTGGAAAAAAAATCGCCTTAGACTCGAGAGACGGGCGGTCAAACACCTCGTCGGAATGCGCTTGCGTTTCATTTGGTCAATTTTTAATCAACTGACTTTTAACTGAACGACTTTTAATCGGCCGACTTGTACAGATAGCCGCATATTGAACATTCGCAATCGTCCATTGTGATTGTATTTCGGGTGGTCCTTTGAGCTCTGAAATTTCCTTTAATTAGATATCATTCACTTAGTATTCAAAGATTTCACTTATCCTGATTATGAAACTGATAAAGTGAATTCAGATTTAATAAGAGTAATGCTGAATTATTTTTTTTTTCATGTATAACCAACATTATACGTGCACGTACAAGCAACGTGTAAAAGTCGTCAGAATGCATATCTTTTCAAAGCATACAGAAATAGATCTTACCCAGTGTGAGAGTATCAAATAGATCGTATAAATAGTTGTCGCGTGCCAAGCAGTAGTAATAGTAATAAAATACCAATCCGTTCTCAGTATAAGCCTTGCCTTTAAAAAACACTCGTACATCTCAACAAAAACGCGTCTGCACCGCAATGAAAAGCTAGAAGGGCATGTATTAATTAGTTTGCGCCCATCGGCGCGTGCGCAAGACGGTATCTAGCTGGAATAGACTGGATACGGTTCGGAAGTCGTTGCGGCAAAAACATGCAAGACCTTTAACATGTAAACAGTTTTTAGTTTCTAATTAGCTGAAGCTTTTATATTTATGATTATTATATTATGTTCTGTATAAATAAACATTTATTTCTTCTAAAGAAAATAATGTATTATTATTTGTGTTCTCATTCGGAAGTGTAAAAAATGTTAATTAAGAACGTTTTAATTATAAATGTATTTAATCTGGGTGTTTAACATGTCTTATATCGTAAAATAATTTTCTCAATGCATATTTATTAATATGTAAATACATAAAATCACAAAGATAATATCGATTCATATGATGTCGCTCATTTCTATACTAAACCAGTTAAAATCTTATAATTAAAAACTATCAAAATAAAAAATGTAAATACAATAAAAGAAAACCTCGCAAACGTATGTCTTTCTTTTATTCTATTGCATTCGAAGAAACAATAACAGTCGAAGCTCATTGCACATGTACTATACTTTACTTTCTAAAAAGGTAAGCAATTATTCACAACTATTTACATATTTGTTAGAAAAAATGTTTACTCACACTGGCGCCAATGGCGTCTCGTCCTGGTATGGAATTGCCCTAACGGAGTCACTTTAGCGGAGAAATGGTATATTTTCTTTAGATACTGTTATGGCTTTGTTTAGATATGAACTAGCTTTCTTAGATATTAAATAAGATGCTTGAAAGTTTGACTAATGTTAGAACATTTTTCATACACATATTTACAGATAAATATTTATTTAACTTTTCATTGTATCCCGGAGTAGGCAGCGAGAACCTGTGGACCTAGGTTTAAGACACTTCGTTCCCGTTAAGATATTTCGGTTCTTCATTTTCCGCTGAATTCTAGAGGCATTGCATGTTGAGTGGCGAATCTCAACGCCGCGCTTTGCCTCGTTACCGAGGAAATAAACATAATGATCTCAGAATAGGATTAATTATAAAATATATCGAAGCATTGTAAAACGACGAGAGATACAATATACCTTATAAAGCATACACATTAAATTGGGGCAGAAAAAACCTAATTGGCTGCGAAACGTGGACGTATACGACAGCTAACGTTTTTATGTCTGCTGTTCATTACTATAACTTTTAGAGAGTTTAATTTGAAAATACATAAATAAATCGAATGGAATATAAAGAAGCATTTGACTATAATCGCGATGGTTGTAGGTTCGATTTCCATTCATCGATGAGTTATTTTCATTTCTTCGCTCTGGTACAAGACAGAGCACTGCATTCAGTTACACAATCAGTACGGAATGTCTCGAAAATTGAAAGGAAAGTGGGAAACGGAGTGTCTCAACACTAGGTTCCCTTTGCCTGCGCTATGATATGTGGTATACAATGTAAACAAACATTAATAAAAAAATCTAAGATTTCTGAGACGTTAGCTCGATTAAGTATCTTTATTACATTAAAAAACAACTTAATTCTACAAGTTGTATATAATGCGTTTGTAGCACGTGCCGGGGACTCGAACCGTGAACACCTATTATTATTAATAGTATTGTTTCCCGGGTCGACACCCTTATTATGTTTATAATTTTTATTTACGTTTGTTGATTTCATAATCTTTACTGCTAACGCACTCTTTGTTCTTCTGATTTTATCTAAATGATGACATCTGGGGAAAGTGTGAGCTTCAACTTTATAGTTTACGCGGAAGCAGGCATTTTTATAAGTTTCGAAGAATTCATGTATGTACTTGCTTATTTGAAATGCCAAAGAGAAATAAAGTGAAATAAATTTAAAACAGAACAAACCTTATTATAAATATAAAGTTTAAAAATAAAATTTACATGAAATATAAAAAAAGAAAGTTTTATGTTATTAATAATATGTGTAAAGACATAAAAAAATACCAAAAAAAGTAATTAAAATCTGAAAGTTGTCATTGCATCAAAATAAAGATCAAAAATTATTAATCCAAGTTTAAAAAAGACATAAACGTCATAATTAAATGTTGTCAAATCTTTAAAACTTAAAATAAAACTAAAGTATCTCACGGGTTGAAATAATCCGTTACCAAGGCGTTGGAGCTTTTAGGATAGGAGGCTCTCAAATGAGATTTTAGCGTTAATTGCGTTGGGTTAAATTCCACGAGCGAGCGAGTGCAGTGGAACGGACCAGTTCTGCATAGGAGACGGGACACGTGTGTGACATACATTTCACGAACACTCCTTTTACATACCGACAGCTTTGCAAGGTTATTTGATGACGCAAATAAAGCGCCAATTACTATAATATACATATGTATAAATAGGTTGTGTTACTTATTAGGTATATTAGATTGTTTTTAAGTAAACAATATCCTATCCAATCTTCCCAAGAAACAATAACAAAAAAAAATGCTGTCATCAAAAGAAGAATACAAAAATAAAACTAAATTCTAACATTTAAAACTAATTGGCTAAAGACGTGACATAAATTTTCATCGTTTGAATATTTATTAAAAATAACAAGCACGAAACTTACAGAGTTAAACAAACGCCTTCCTACGCTAATATGATTAAAGATGAATACAATGTCATTCAACTTCCCAAATTGAAGTAGACAACGATAACGTGTATCGTATATAACCAATTGTCTTAACGTTACGCAAGAGGAAGTCGGCGATAGTTGTCCGGAATTAGACCGTGTGCCCCATTTAGAACTATGGCCGGGACAAAAAGAATACGCCGCAAGCAACGCTCCGACGACGCCGACACGTTCGATAATTTCAATTCATATGACATAAAGCGTGTTTAACTTTATTTAAGCATTGAGTGAAAATAGTCAAATTTAAATAGCATGTGGAAAACAATTGTTCTTAATGAAATATAAATAGATATTAACCAAAATACTTAATATAAAACGTCGCGTAATATTATATGAGTTTTTTATTTAATTGATAATTAACACTCAAGTCACACATGCGTACACATGTCACTTTCCTGCTTGTTTACTTTTCTAAGAAATGAAATGTCAAATAAATAATTCATATAACGCTTAAGAGTTAAAAGGAAAACGCAGTATCAGACGGTATTACTGGTTGCTGATAAAAAATCCCGTCATAAATAATTAAACTAAATGTACTCATGATTTAATGGCCATAAATTTAACTTAAGTAGTCAAATCTAAGCTTGAGATAAGTCTTGTATAATAGAGTAGGTATAAATGAAAAGTATAAATCTGTAACAAAACGAGAGTGGCAAGAAGTCAAACAGGGCGATATTTCTAGCGACGCCCAACACGGTAACGCACACCACGCAACACTTAACTAATATAGTATGGAAACCCTTCGTCATTAGTTAAGAAGCTGAAGAGAAATTAGGTTTTTTCCAAAGATTTCTTCCGTTCATTTGTCGTATTTTGGGACAAGATCTGGAAACTCGATGGGCAAACACATATGAGAATGTCATCATATATAGGTACGAACGTAATTAAATATTGGTGTGTCGAATAGAAAATATTATGGCTTATTAAACATTAATTAATTTAAATCTTTTCTTTGAGAATTTCGTATGTCATCGAGAAAGCAAAAAATCTATTAATGTTTTCCATTTTACGCATATTTAGATTTTGGCGTACAAGGTAATCTAACGATACAAAGTTTCTAATTTTATAGGAAAGCAATACATATTTTAAATAAAAAAGTCGATAATTATTATTCGTAATCATTTGATGATTTTTTTTTAGTTCGCAATATGTTATAATCTCAGTCTAGGAATATAAGAGCTCTGTCTTTATCTAAAATATTACTGACTGATATTATATATAATATTTCTCTAATTAAAATGAACATTGAAAAGTTTCTATTAGATAATTTCAAACATAAAACATATAATTTTTCTACCAATTCTAGGTTTTTTACGTTGTAGAATGATCACGTTCCTCCTGAGGTGTCACAAATATTCTAGCGAATTCAAATAAAGACTTCAATATAAATGACATTCAATGTGAAGGCCGGTCGTTAACTGTCTGTTCTCGTGCGGGTCAAGGTGAGATGGGTCGCTTATTCAGCCAATTCAGGGCCTACTCCTGATCTTAACTGGCTACTTGGCTCTATTGAGCTAATGAAGGTGGGACGCTCTCTTTGATGTGTCTGAAGTAATGTTCAGCTTTCAATACACTTAGATTACAAAATTTGAAGATACTTCATTCAAAGCTTTCCGCTTGGAAGCGCATAGGAATACTTTCACATTGTGGAACATTATAAATTCGACTATAGTAATAAAAATAGAGACATAGCCGTTTCTGAGTTTAGCATGCACAAAGGCACAAATAAACGGACAAACAGAAAAATAAATGAAAAATCACTGTTTTGGGTTCTGCTACAGTGGTAAATGCCACCAATATTATTTCTCATATATCTTTTTTGTAAAGAAAGCGACTAGTTACAATTTCATTATAGGTATATATTTAATAGAATCACATAAAGAAATAAAAAATAAACGCAAAGTAAAACTTAGTTCAGGTTTAAGTAATTTCCTATACATTTTTTCACACCCCACACATTGCTTGCCCCACATATTTTATAGAGCAACTAATTCGAGAATCCAAGAAGCTATAGATTACAAATTCAGGCCATGACAACTTGTTACTAATTTAACAATTTCACGCACAGGCGGCAAGACGTTCACAATAAATCAAATTAAATGATGTATGGTAAAGAACGTGCGATACGGCAAAAAGTGAACATGACAAGCTCATTATCGTTAGAACAACTTTATTAGTGATTGAAATATAAGCACCATTTTTTTAATATGTATAATTTATTCTACAGAATAATAGATTATTTTTACACACAAAAAGACACGTGTTTGTTATCAAAGTCTATCCTAAGAAATAACCTTAAGCATAGCTTAAGTAGACGAGAAGAAAAAAACAAACTGAGAAACAAATTTAATTGTAAACAGTATATAAATATATACAAGAGAATTCTGAATATAAAACTCCATTTCTCATTAAGCGTTCTCGTATCGGAAATCTAACAAATTCTTAACGGACAAATAAAATTAAAAGAAGCTCTCAAAAAGCGCCGATCCCAATACGGTTCCTTGAACCGGCCGCGCAACTTTTTATTCGCACTTGGCCCATAGTAATTATCCTGCAATCGCGCTTTCGGCCATTTCGACATTTCTGCATTCCAGACCTTTACTAATGAATATGATTGACATATACTGTTTATGTTAATATAATAATAAATATGTTTATATAAATTAGTTAGGTATATATTAAATTCGAATTAATTTAGCAATTGAATTGATAAGCCATGTTAAAATATATTGATGTATAAGGCAAATGTAAAAATCTTAAATAACTGTATAGTTTCTTTTAAATCCACAAGTAAGCTTCGGCAAACATCGTTCGCGCCAAATTCTACTAAAAAAGCTGCACAAAAAAGAGAACAAAAACGGAGATTTTAAAGGCGCCAAAAAGCCGCCGTCATTCTTAGAACAGGGATGAATGAAAAAAGCCATAAACCTAAGTTGTTCGCTCTATCAAACAGTTTCACGAACCGATGCACCGAAATTGTAAAGATTTTAACAATTTCAAGATAAGAGGATATCTTTTTTTTTTCTTATAATATTGTAAGTTACTTATCAATTTTCATTTACTTTAGTCGATAAGAACTCCTTATCTGTTTCTGAAAACATTCCCCAATCAATATTTGTACCGATCTCTCCAGGTCAGACAAAATATAGATAATTTAATCTATTACTATTATGTTATCTTATACTATTTTTACATTTAATAAAGTATTATTTTCTTTTATCAAGTGTCTAGGGTTAACCAGGTTCACTATAGGAAATATAACATTAATAAATAGCTCATAAATTTAGTTTCATTCACCTTTTTGACTACAATTACTATATTTTTAACAAAAAAACTATGATATTTTCTTTACATTACGTTATATTGTATAACATCCTACAAATTGAAAGCTAAATTTTTGACCATGGACCATACAACAACGGTCACAATAAATAAATGACACACTTCAAAAACAATTATTGGACGAAAGCCATTATAGGACATACGTTTTTCCAGCTGCCTCATCCTTTGTCGGCGAGGAACAATGTTCCTCAGATAACGAAAATTTATTCATCAGCCTGAACAAAAAAGAATCCTCTTACCAAGAAGGCAACCATTTCTCCAACTACCCTCAAACGGGAAGAGAACAAAGCGACCTATTGTGTCCTACATTCTTTATAAACTGTGTTCATAAGTCCGTATCTATGGGTGGTGTGAGCTGCACAAAGATTTTTAAAAGTATTGTCTATTGGCCATTGTAAAACAAACATCAGAGGCGTCATTTATGACACTTCCCTTATAAAGCAGCTGTCTTCGAAAGGTGCTACGTAAGGTGATTCTTTTTGTTTCATATATAATTATTATCACCTGCTCGTTTTCTTGTTAGCGGACTTTGTAAACCTTATATTACGGTCCCTGTCCGCATTAGACAAAGATCTAATACGAAAAAATCTTCCGTATTTTTTTTAACTTTAGTTTAAATGAAGATTCATTGTCCTTGTATGTAAAATACAGTTAGATAATAAAATTTACCAACTTTTAGCAGAGCAATCGATTTTCGTAAATAAAGAGGATCTAAGTGTTTCCCATTATGCTCTAGGGTAGCGTTGTCAAATCACAAACACTCTTTTTATTCTCAGCATACACCCCGGTCCAGGCAAATCGGGAAAACCGAGTGGCACGTTACATCCTATCCTATACTTTATACCTATCTAATATATAAAATTAATATATTATTGCTTTTTATGCGTAATCGTCGGTCCCGATCTTCGGTACCCAATCTTCTGTTATATCATCTTTTTATGTCATTACTTACTTTGGCGTCTTAAGTATATATTTTTTTATCATTCTTTTTCCACTCAGACTGGCGAAAAAAGACGTAAACTACATTTCAAATAAAGATTTTTAGATAACACTCGATGTCCATCCTTGTAAGTTTTTGTTACATAGACAGGTGACGGGTAATCGTAAATTCGACCTGCTTTCGCCCACCGACTTGCCCTACCGTAATGAGCCCTTAAATGTCTGTTAATATACCTTCCAATGGCTTTTTAATGTTGGTCTATTTTAAAAATATATTTTTTGCTGGGTTTTTCTTTTTTTGAAGGTGCGCTGCCGTAATGAGCTCTATTAGGATGATCGTAAATTATATTGCGGAACATCTGCTAGCGGTATCAGTACAATTAGCAGGATTTTAATCTAATAAACCGTTTAAGGTGTTTTGTTTTTTTAATAAACGGTCAGAAAGGAACTGTATATGGAATAAGCTACAACAGAATATTGCCGTTACGTAAATTAATTATTCATGTAAGATTTATAAACAATGATGTAACTTTATTTTTCATCGTTATTTAAAAACTTTCACTTAGAATAATAAGCAGTTTAAACTCCAATTAGGTAAATCTATTTTCAAACGGAACCTTTATTTAGTGATCAATAGCCTAAACATATTATTCAAATGTTCCTTATAGCGGATAAGAGAAGACATTACAAAATTATCTATATTTCAATGAAAAACAAAGAATAATTTTCAACAACAAAAGCGTAAAAACTTTCAAAAAGCCAATAATTATAATTATAATGTAGGATACATTATAATTATAATTATTGACATAAGGTATAACGTTATATTATGTTAGTCGATACAAAAATAACGTTTGTCAAACAATCTAGGCAATAATTTCATATAATTCGAATTCGAAAAAGAGTACAAAAGTAACTATTATTTTATTTAAAATTAGTGTTAAAATCATTTTACAAAAGTTTCCTATAGTCCTTAAAATTACTCTATACATTGGTTCTCACCAATGTGATAATGGTTTAAAAGTTTTCGATTTTTTTATAAGAATAATAAGTTATTGAATTTGAAGCACAGTATATTTAACAGATTACGACTTAAGCTATGCCTTAAGTTAGTTACTAAAATATTTGTACCTAAAGTGAATAAATAGCAGGCAAGAGAAACCAAGTCTATGAAGGATTGTCAATACAAATATAATTTTAACACATCTTTTATGCAATGTAAATATACCATTACAGTACAGCCGTCAAAATTTCAACTCCAATTTAGTGCGTCACAAGTAATTTAATAGACGGTTTCAAAGCTTTCATTTTAAGTGTAATTGGGCGGAAATTGAATGCATTTTTCATAAATTGAATTTCAAAATTATAAGGGCGCCTCCACAAGTGAAAAACTAACACCCAGTTAACTTGACACTAAATACACGTTGGAGTTACTAAATTGATATAATTAGTATGTGGGGGTCAACAATCTTATATACGAGTATTATGGATCGGTTTTTACTACCGCAAGGGAACGAAGTTTTATTTGAAGGAAAGAGAAGTGGGCTATTTTATTATCGAATAAATTATTTACGATGGACTGATAAGTGTATTATAACTTGGAATAAATATTTCAAAACATTCAGTGTATTGAATGTTGTGCCTAATATGATTGATGTTTTAGTGCTACGTCGTTACAATAAATAATTTTACTTTTAACAGTAAAAATACAGTCCAATTGATAACCTTCTTTTACACAGGCTGTAAAAGGAGTAACAGTACAATAATTGGCATTTATTTCTCTCCATATAAATATTAAATGCGATGCCAGTACATAAATCCTAATTAAGTTTACGGGGGTATTTGCAAGTTATGGGGGTTGGAGCGTGTAATATTATCTCAGCCCCCTAAGCTTTGTTAATAATTTAAAGTGTTCAGAGGTCTGTCGTAAAGTTGCTTTAAAATGTAATGGTATTTGAACAAATAGCTAATAAATATTTAACTACAAGTACACTCGTAACAATAATTTTATAGTTGTTCCCTTCTACAGATCATGTTATTTGTATTGATTGGATATTATTTTCGATGTTTTGTGTGCAGACGGAGCGATACGCACCAATATCGCAAAATTAATAGGGACCAGTATTATTGAACGTCAGTCATGTTAGATTATGGGTATTGTCATAATATCTGGAAAAAATATTTTTTTTTTACTTACTTCAAACATTTTGAATTAGTACTATCATCACTTTTAAGAGTAGGCACTAAGTAAAATCTACGTATTTAACTATTACAATAACTCTATTTAATTTTTTTCCCAGACAGAATACTTAACTGTACAGTGATTGTATCAGAAGATATGGATTTCTGTAGAACACCAAAAAACAATACAAGATCTTGCTTTATAAAAGAAAAAATTGTGACTCGGCACCAGCTTTTTAAATTTCCACCAGTCAAAATGTGACCACCGAACAGAAAAAATATTTACAAACAAACAAAGTTATCGAGACTTAGCAACGACGCGTAAAGTCCTAAAAGCAAAAGCACAACGCTACCCTAATAAAATTTTAATAAAGAATACATACAGCCCCTGCTAAATGTTAGTGGGTCTTGTCACGTGATCGAAATGGGAACCAACCCCCAACCCCTATTGCAATCGATCAAATCAGACAATAAGTTTACGTCAAATTTCCACCCGCTCTCGTTCACAACAGATCTTATCGAATGTAACGGGCAACAGAATAGCCCCCACTGTGAAAAGACATGCAGAAATGCATTTTGAAATTGTGTATTGATGTTATTTATTTAGTTTAGTTTTCTTAATTGAACTTTTATCGTTTCTATGAAGCGAACAAAAAATGTTTTAAAGGCTAGTAAAATATATAACAAAATTAATAATCTGGCGTTTTATTTAATATCTTGGAAGTTTTTATATAAAATAATTTTCTTACTTACTTTTCTAATATACAAAGTATTGAAACCGTCTAAGAAGTCAGTAATATTTAAATAGGTTCAGCCAAATTTGGACTTAACATCGCAAAACGCAAATATGAAGCTTATTCTCAAATAATTTTATAATCAACTTGAATATTTATTTCACAGTCAGTAAGGTATACGTTTTATAGACAGGATACAAATAAAAACCGCCGTAGGTAAATGCAACAACACGCAAATGTAAATATTTATATTAGGGTTACCGTATCCTATAAACGAAATTTTGTATATTTCGATACTTTTCTATATAAAATTTTGTTTCATTATTTAGGTTTGCGCTGTATTCCGCACATAGCAGGATAGGCAGAGGCAGTCTGAGACCCTAGTGTTAAGACACTTCGATCCCATTAAAACTCCGTACCCGTCCGCCGAATTCTGGTGGCATTGCGTATTGAGTGAACTCATTGTCGAGCTTTTTGCTTTCGTTACCAGGGCGAGATGAAAATATTAAATAGTGGGATTTGAACTCACAACCTCTTGCGTTCACAGTGACACGCTTGTGCCCCGGCGCCACAATTGGTATCACTATATTAAAATTGCTATAATTGTTTTTGTTTAAAAACCCTACAGTCACTTTAACTTTAACGTTCAGTTTTCTTATAACAAGTTACATTAACAATATAATTGCATAATATTATTTGTAACTTTATACCTACTATATATCAACAAGTCAAATACAAAAATTATCGGTCAAACATTTCGACATTCCGCTGAGGTTTGGCAGTTTTGTAAGGATGACGAAAATCACATCTATTTCTATACTCACATTATCAGTTTTTATCGGCTACTGAACTCGGTGGACCTGAAACAAGAATGGAAATTTACTCATCGATTACGTTGTAGACGTATTCATGTCATATTTGATGTTATATTGAGTAATACAGTAAGTAAGTATTATTGAGAATGCAAGTTGCGAGTTCGAATACGTTAAGTTCTATATTTATAGAGCTCTTGTTTTATTCTCTATTTAATATTCACGAAGGAAAAGCAAAAGTTGTAAATAAACTATATTATTGTATATAAAGCTATTATAAACTAAGCTATTATAAACGTTGCCTTAACTTTTCATTCAAATTTATTACAAGATATATCATTTAAGGTTTCATTTCTTCGATCTGGTATCAGGATCTGGAACGGGTTTTAAAAAAAAATCTTTACAGGTATAATATATGCATGCACATCAACGTAGTCCAAACGGACGAAGCCACGAGTAGAACACTAGTATATAAGAAAGATTAAAAACTATGAGATATCATTTATTCTTCAACTAAATAGTATTACTAGTACAAAAACTAAATGATCGATTGTCTTAAATTGTCATTGTATTTTGATCAAATAGATAAACAAAATGTCGCGGATTACAATATTACAATAATAAAGATAAACAAAAACTACTAATGCCTGATAGTAAACTAGACAACACTCTGTTACCACGAACTTTATCTAAGATACCAAATGGAATAATTTTAGGCATTATATAGTTTTTTCAACTTCACGCTGTAACTCGCATGTAGTAGGGTAGAAAGAAAAAAAGTAGTATGACAAGACACTACATTCTTTACTTTCCACACGAATTCGACACATTGCATGCTGAGTGACTAATACGAAAATATAACGGAGAAATAAAAGTAATTCATTACCCTGAGTGGAAATGGAACCCACAACCAACCGCTTTAAAAGACAAATGCTTTCCCACTGCAAAAAGATGGCGATAAAAAATAAAACAAAGGCAAAATATAAAAACTATCCTAACTACAGTCAAAGTTAAATCGAAGCACATAGAAACTACCACACATTACAGCGAAAATATCTGTACAAACTAAAAGAGAACAATTAACAATAATTTATATGAAAACTGCGTTTAAAATACAAATAATTAATTAATTACAGAACTAATTACGTTTATTCATGATATGATTTCGAGGAATGCCAACGTAGCGCTATCAATGTATCATATCATTACTGTTTGAATTGAAACAAATCCTCAGCACCCGCCTACTACACCGATATTAATCAGAAAATACGATGTTATTAATATTGGTCGTTGCTTTATTGTAATTAAAACATGGACGGCGTAACCAATCTATATTATACAAATCAGAATGTACATACTTGCATAGAAAAATTAGTTTAATGTTTAAAATTAACTTCTCTTCGCAGAGTAATACATCATTATACGCTATCGCTATACGCTAAGATCGTCGTAATCGATTTTAGGTTTGTATAACTCGCTCTCAAATCTGAGCTCGATCTTGAGATGTCGTTTTCATTCATAAATTATATATCTATGAATGAAAGCGGCATTTCGAGATCGATCTCGGATTTATAAATACTGGCCTTAGTCGGTTTCACCACTAGATATATAATTCAAAAGGAAGTTTGATATGAACAAGGCTAAATATAAGACATATTGTAGTGTGCAGATGTGTGCAGACTACGCAGGCGAAGCCGCGAGAGGAACACTTGTTTAAATATATAAAATTATCGGCTATAACAGCCACTTCCGATATAAAAATGAACGTGTAGCCATTAGTCAAACAAAAAAGTTTATCTTTTATCAGCGAGTGCATCGACCCGACGACGTAGTTGAGATTGCGTGCCGGTAATTATATTCAGATTATTCTATACCTTACAACGTCGAGTTTGAAAACAAAATATGAAAAAAATACTAGAAATGTGAAAAATTTCGATTTCAAGAAGTGGGTATGTGTGTCAAAATATATATTTTTATTAAATATCACATAATATTATTTTTATCTGAATCACAAAATATTTTGTATTACTTTTTTAGCTTCATACTGCACATAGATGGGTAGGCAGACGGAACCTGGGAATCTAGTGTTAAGACACTCCGTTCCCATTAAGACACATCCGTTCCACATTTTCAAAATCATTAAAAACCAAAAATACTGTTTACCGGAGGCAGCAACAAAGCAAAATCTACCACTTCCTAAACACGAAAACACCAATAAATCGATGCAGTTGCATTAGAAATAAGTGATATAATTTTCGTAATGGAAGGTGGTGCGGCACAAACAGTTTCGCAGTGCACACCGCCCACCCCTGCATTGCGGGGCTTGCGGAGATCCAAGTCTGCGGTACTGGCGCACCTATTAAGGACTTTTCGTGACATAAATCGTTGGACACTTCCTACCTTTTTGCACGGAACCTTAGTGAATACTAAATGGTGGGTAATGTTTGTGCAAATGTATCCAAAATGTCGCTTCGGTATATTTTCTGTGTGATCAAAAATGATTCCGTTTATTTTCGTAAGACAAAGTATTATATTATTGTGAAAAACGGTTGGTTTTTCATAATAATTATGTAACTCATATATATCCTATCTGTCTAACGAGAAATATAAATATGAAAAGGCATTCGGATCACTCTTAGCACACGATTTAAAAAACTTTCCAATCAGTTTCGAAACTAGAGCTCCGACGAAAGGCAAACAAGTGGTATTTAATATTAACGCCCAACACCGAATTAAGGTCGTAATCAGAGTAATTGTTACGGATTTAATGGGCATTTCAAAGAACAAAGGCGTGGTCTATTTCTAAATAAAGTTGTAGTTCAATTTTTAGAGGGCGAAACACAAGGTGAGTGTAACGAACCCGTTTTCTGAGAAAACTAGGAGAAAAAAAGCAAATTGGCAAGCCCTCGCGTCTGGAATTGGCATGAAAAAATACGGCGGAGGATTAGAGTATGGGTGGGACAAAACTAATTTGTGTTTTGCAAGCCTTGTCAGACAGATCAGACTTGGTTTCGCAGAACATAATTACTCGGTACCTGTTCATATCTACGTATATAGAGCTAGCTAGTAAAGACTTGTGAGTGTTGATTTTAGCATTTATTATTACTATTATACTTTTTAGAGGGCGAAACACTATTTAAATTTATTTCTCCGCTATTCTTCATTCAAAAGATATGCAATAAAATAAATAAAGCAACTTGTGAGATGAAAGAATATGATTATGCATAGATGGAGAGCATGAGAAATCATGATAGCGATTTATTACAAGAGTTCTACCTATATCAAAAAAAGTATTTTACCACTCAACCATCTCGCTAAAACAAAAGAATATTGTAGATCAATTCACATCCCAATATCTCATTCTTAGAAATTGTGCCCCTTTATATGTAATATATTCGTTTGAATTATACACAAAAAACGACATTCTGGGACAAAAAAATGAAAATAAACAAAAAATAAGGAACATAAGAGGCGAATTTTCACATAAAAATCCTTATCATTTATATGCAAAAGTTAGTCAGTGAGCGCCAAATATTCTTTGACGCACAGAATAAATAACGATGTGAGCCTGTCTACCATCACATATACAATGTGTTTAGCATTAAAAAATGTAATGTCATATATATACTGGTAATCCATCCGTCTGAAGGTTGTTAAAAATAAGGTTGGCTTATTTATATACCTATAAAAAATATATTACAAATGTAATTTTTACATATTATTTGGAGTAGGTTTTAGAGCATAGCAGCATAGGCAGAAATAGAGCAAAGTTTAAATATAGTCATTTCTCCGAGTGGGAATCGAACCCACAACTAAAACGTGTACAGTCAAAAAGTGTTATACAGCGCTTCGATAGCTTCAAAATAGTAACAGGAACGATGTGTAAAATGCCTAAGGTCAATATTATACATCAATCTGTCTTATTATGGAAAAGGCAAAGTGATTTATGTAAAACTACATACAACCCACGCGATACTAGCGGCCGATTATTTCAAACATTGTATTTGGTTATATAGAATAACTTATAACTTTTTTAGCTTCATGCTGTATCCCGCTACGTTAAGCCACTTTCCCAATTTCCGCTCAATTCTCGAGGCAGCTCGTATTAATAAGTGGAATTCAAGGCTGCGCTTTTTGTCTCGTTCCTAGAGCGAGGAAATGAAAATATTAAATATTTTATTTCCCTGAGTGGGAATCCAACCCACAACTGTCGCGTTTAGAGTCACACGGCCTCGGCTGTATATTTTACGAGTACTAAACATATCCTATAGCTAAATTAACGAGTAGATAAGCTCACGTGTATATAAGTAGTTTCCCATTAAACACAATACACATATTATTAATAAATAAAAAAATACATAAAAGTATTAAGTATATATAATTCTTATGTAAAATAATTAATATATAATTGTGGTGTCTGTCCTTTTTAAAATTATGACCAGAACATGATGCAATATGCGGCGGCGATGGAGATATTAGAGCGACATTTATTGAAATGGCAAAAAAAATTAAGCTTCAAATACAAATTAATACTTAACGTTATTTTAGGTTTACAACCTAAAAGCAAAAATAGGCGAAAAGATGAGTGACTCAACACCAAATCTTCCTTGTCTACATTTCTAACTGTGGGAAATGCATGAAGAAAAAGAAACAAACTTCAAGTACCGTGTCAATGACGCAGCCTAAAAGGTTTATAAAGAGATTTTTAAAATTCATCCTATTTGATCCGGCAAATCCGATGTCACAGTTTGATATAAAATATAATGTAGTTTATAAAGCTACTCTCAAATCCTTCAGATAGAAATTATTTTAAATTGATCTGTGCCTCCCGCAGGTTACTTTATACTTGCTACTACTATTTACATGCGGCTAGTAATTTACAATTTTTAATAGTTTTAGTACATGTAAAGATAAACAATTTAAATAATATTTATTTTTGAACTCTACGCAGTATCCCGTATATACCACTATACACATTTTCGAGACATTACGTGTTCGGTGGTGGAACTCAACGTAGGGCACTATCTTATTACCAGAGCGACGAATCAAAATATTATATAATTTATTCCCTCTAGTGAGGATCGAACCCATCGTCGCCGTACATTTACACTCACTAAATATGCCGCTGCGCTACGATGGTCTCATTTAAATAATTATGACTTAATTATTAAGAATAAAAAACCTCGAGCTATATAAAATGAGTAGATAGATATCTTAAACAACTTTAAATCGGGCCAATGCCACGGAAACAGGAATTGGATAAATTATTCAGACGAAAGAAAAAGCGTATTGCGTCATACAACGCTTTCCTTTAGAGCATTTCAAACGTGTGTTGTTTATAATTTAAGCTTGATGTTTTTATACTATTTTTATGATTTATTTTACTTTTTTTATTCTGTATTTCGTATATATCAACGTACACAACGGGAAACAGAATCTAGAGTTAAGATACTCCGTTACCATTAGGACACTTCCGTTCCTCAATTTCCGCCTAATTCTGAATTGCGTGTTGAGTGGCGGAACTCTACGCCGCGCTTTTACCTTCTACCTCGTTACCAGAAAGAAGAATTGAAAATATTAAATATTCTTTTTCCTCAAATGGGAATCGAACACCTGCCACAAAACAAAAATTAACCACAAGACACACTAAATCAAAGCCATCATCATATCAAAGCCATATCGTTACACTTGAACAAGTGTTTTAATTAAAAGAAAAAATGCAAATATTTTATATCGTGATTAACTTCTGTACCATAAAACGGGTATTTTATGTCACACTCAAAAAACACAAAGAAGCGATACTATATAGCGTATATTAGTTTGTTTACCCAGTACTGCCTCAAAGACGAATGGAAGTGACTTTGTCTATGACCCTCCACAGAGCACCTTATATGTAGACTTCGCGTTTTATCAGCATGTAATACACAAAATATATTTCTTTTGTATAGAATAAAAATCTAGAAAATATTATTTATTTTCTTCTCTGCGACAGCTTTTTTCGCAACTACGTTATATAAGGTAAAGTTCTCTTTTAAATGATGATGTGGATGATATAAGCCGGATTTCTGTAGTACCTACTAAGTAAAAGCTCAACAAAAGGAAATTTTCATTTCAGTTTTCACTTATTTTAACAAAAAATAAACTGGTCAATTCTAACGACATCTTTCAACAAAATATTTTTAATAATAGAAAATAGGTTTTACTTTTAGTATATTGTTAGGTAATGAAATAAACAGCGTTTTTAGCATTAAGTAGGTATAAAGAGGTTTTTAAAGATCCTGGCTCAATTTTGACGTGGGTAGTCTTTATAAAGGCATTACTTATACTTCTAAAGAAAGGTATTTTAATATTTCTTTGATTTTAGACATTATGAGAAGCGTTTGTGTCTACACCCAAAGACTGCATTTTCCTCATTAGATAGTGTTAAGACACTCCTATATTAAATAATATTCAATAGTTAAAATCATTACTCTACCATACTTCATTAAAATGTAACAGTAGTAATTTCTATAAATTCTAGACCTTTTACCACATTATATAACGAAATAAATAACACTTTAATAATTTTGCTAAAATGAAATCTCTAAAGTTAAATCAATTCACACATTTATTTTGCTTTTAGAGCTTTATTAATTATACATTTTATTAAAGGCAATTTCAATTAGAATATGTTTAGGTTTTTTGTATTTTAGCTTTAAAAATAAATTTGTGTTATTGTGGGCATGAGCGTAGGAATGGGAGAAGGGGTCGTTGCTCCATCCATGCCCACCTAAGAGTAGCCCACTCAAGAATTTTTACAAAAAGAGACTAATTCGAAACTAGAGTCAAAGCTCTCCCTAGAAAACATCTGCAGATAAGCCTATGATTGTAGGTACTATAGCCATATAGTATATGGTACCTAGGTTCGTTCTAAAATGTGATGTTTGCCAACAAACATTAAAAAGTTGTTTAGAATTGGCAATCTCCATTTCAATGTACCGGCCTATGAGCCAAATAGGACACGACAGTCTCGTGATCAGCTCTGTAATACTCAGTATAGTATTCAATATACGCTGAGGGCTATACCAAGTATGTATTAGGCATCAATAGGTCGATATATATTTATGTAGGTAGATAAAAAATAAATTATAGCCACGTTTTTTTCCGCGTACAAATATATTATCTGTTCTGTTCTTTTATTATGGCGTTCCCAGCGTGCCAGTTGAGCACAAAGTCAGCTCGCCAATGTCAAGTTGTATGGAGAATGCTAGAAGAAGTTGTGCGGTAAAAAAGAGATAATATTACACAACAGAAGAATGCATGTTTAAAAATAAATATAACATTAAAATAGGCAGCGGGACCTAGTGTTAGAACAGCGTGTTGTGTGTTGAGTGGCTGAACTCAGCTCAAGAACGAAAGGTGAAATTCATTTACCCAAATGGGAACCGAACCCACAAGCTTAGCCTTACAGTCAGACCATCGCTTCGTCACGACCGACAGACTCGTAGATATACATGCTTAATCTGTTTTAAGCTAAACAAAAAAAATACAATACTTTTCAATTGTCACTATTTACTTATATCTTTGCAGTGTCATAAAACATAATCTCATGCAAAATTTTGACAAACGATCATGATTACATTCATATGAATTAGCACGGAGAGAAAACAAAAAAGCTCCAATGATACCATTATTCTAGGAAGCGTCTCAGATTGTGGTGGAATTGGAATTTTGACGAAGATTTAGCGTTAATATTAAGATCTAAAGCACGTAAGTAGGTACTTGATATTTATCTTTCATCCTAGGAGCTTTTTTTAAAAAAATTCTCTGTATATCCTAAATATGCATCCTGGAATAGGAAGAGGGGACTTGGGACGTGGGAAGGGGGCCCTAGTCCTAAAACACTTCGTTCCCCACTTTTTGCCAATATCTGGAGACTACGTGTTGAGTGGATTAATTCAATGTCACGCTTTGTATTGTTACCAGACGGAGAAAATAAAAATAATAAATACATTCTCCCGAGTGAGAATAGAATCCACAACCGTATCGTTCGCTTGTAATTAGACGCTTTGCTGCGCATCGACGGGCTCAACATTGATATGTACCTAAATCTTTTTCAGTTATAAAATCAATAGAGAGATATTTATGCTGGTAGGGGTTTTGACAACAGCCTTTTATCTACAAAATATGAAACATCTAATCATATTAAAAATATTTAAAAAACTTAACTACCGTGCAATCAGTCACGTCCCAATTTCGCTACGACGTTGTCGATTATATTATTATTAAATATTTAATAATACTAAAACTAAATAAATATAAGTAAATAAAACCACTTTCTGTATAATAGTTTTTAAAGAATAATTGTATCTAAACAAATGTATCTACTCCTACAAAACTTTTCCAAGTCTATTTTGCAACAAAGTAACAATAATAGCTTCAATTTACTGTTTATTATCGTTTCTTACGGCAATATTATTATTGTCTGCGTTAAATTAATACATTGCGGATGACTGAACTCGAAAAATATAGAGATATGTAAGTATTGGCTCATTTAATAGAAATTGTTATGTTTTATTTATAAAGTACTGCTTTTACGGTGTATATGAATAAAGCATGGCTTGTATTGCTTTTACACCCATTTACAGTTGTTCATTATAGCTAAGTTTTTATGTCTTCATTTGATGGTAATTGAAGTACTAGGAGAGAGCCACTTTCATTATATCTAAAATAGATACTGAGTACGAGTTTTTCATATAAGGCCCAAAATCTCCTACACAATTAAAAATTATAAAATGAAAGAATAGTTTATAATTTCAAGTTTTGCCATTTGATACAAACTTTTTCTTTTATTCTACACTACTAAAAATCAAGAGGAAATGCCATATGAACAAGAATTTCATATATGGTGATTGCTATTGAAATATTTAATTTATTATGTTATAAAATAAAGTACATTAACAAAACATATGAGATATGTAACTAAACTATTATTATCACATTTTTGTTGATTTCTTTATTATTTAGAAGACATTTATAAATACTACGTGATCGCTCCCAATTACATTGAACCTTAAGCCTTATCTAATATTAAAGATAGTCTTTATGGGAGGTCACGACACAATTCCAAACATAAGTTATCAACAAAAAAAAATGTTATTAGCTTGTTTACATAAAATTCTATTGTAGATCCTTTAAAATTTTTTTTTTTAAAGATTTTAGGGCGGAAGTAAGAATTAGTTCCCATCAAAAATCCGTAATCCATTACAGATTAGGGTTGTGACTGTCGTAATATTTACATTGGAACAATATATGTTTTTTGTGGCCCTTACTAATATCCCATTTCGCAGAACGGTCTGTTTAAACAGATATATTTCCGGTTTAACTTTTTTTTTGTATCTATTTAAGTTATTCATTAGAAACAAATGTTTTCACACAATTTTAAAACGTTCAGCTGATAATGCGGGTTACAATATAACCATAAAATATTCAAAATTTTTCAATTGATTTCCTTAGTTATTGTTAATTTCAAGTTAAAATAACTTACAAAATCAATAGAAGACGCAAAGATATATTTAGTTTATATCGATTTATTTACGTAGGTCGCTTGATACCATGAGTGTAGGTGTAGAGTTACGAGTTTGAAGTTCAAAAATAACTGATTAGATAAATCCAGCTATGACGATAATATACCACTCAAATTTCTTTTTTATAAATTTTAATTTTACCGTAATATGTATATATAAGGTATATGTATATGTATATATAAGGTATAAGGTATAAGGTATAAAGTATAAGGAATATGTATATATAAGGTATAAAGTCAATTTGTCAGATACTTGCTTTTAAATCGTTTGTTTTTCATTATGCACATTTTTATACCATTCGAAAGTATTAAAAAAAAATAAAGCAGACTTTTATTTCATTTCGTATAGTAATAAATATAAAACAATTTTCGAAATTGTAATAACTTTCTGATAATACATCATATATAGTTTTTCAAAAATGTGTTTTTAAGTTTTAGAGTAGGTTTCCACACTAAGCCGACAATATGATTCATGCAAAGTTAAGTATTTAATATAGTATTATTTTAACATGTATTGAAAATATCTTTTCGAAACGCACCACATCGATGTTTACAAGTAAAAATTCCGAGAAACAATTGAGTCACGTTGCCAGTCACCCCAAAACGGCCATAATAACAATGCAGATACTTAATCCTACTTAAAATTCAACGACGAAACTAAGTACAAAAACAAGTACAAACCAATTGTAGCCATATTTAAGTACATAAAACCAACTGTGAAAACAAATGGGCATTATATTAACTTCTTCGTTTACTAAATTAAAACAGAAACTTTTTTTAAAATATATTATTACTAGCGACCCCCTTGCGGCTTCGCCCGCTT
>FAPP01002918.1:0-18330 GCA_001485965.1 Heliconius ismenius | reverse complement strand
CTGCGCGCGTCCACTAGTTTATAATATTTATACTTAACCTGCTCAGTGAGATAGTGATTTATGTCGGCGTGATAAGAAGGGACGTTAACATTTTCTCCCGCTTCTAGCCGTTGTAAATATTCACGAATCAATCTGAAACACAAATATTGAATATCGAGTATTAAAATTTATAAAATATGTTATTAAATAATGCTTAATAATATAACTTTAACCCTAGCTTTATGTACATATGAAATCTAAATAAAAAATACATATGAAGTTTAAATTACAACTAATTTATCATAACTACTATAGATAGCGGTATTATTTCATTCACTCTGCCACCAAGCCACCGCCGCCGTTGAGTTCCGCCACTCAACACAATGCCACGAAAAATTCGGCGGAAAACTGAGTGTCTCAACACTAGGGTCCTTCTGCCTACTCCGCTGTGTGCGGGATACAGCGTGAAGCTGATTTTGACAAAACTATAAACTAGCTAAATACTGTAAAAGAGTTGGCGCATCTAAACAGATGTCATTATCTATATATAATAATACATATAATACATATAACCTAACTTTAATAAAAACCCACCACTTACTTTTCAGCTCCAATGTGATAATTCAACAAATTATGCATATCTCGATCACCACTCGTTTCTTTCACACTCGTATCTACTCCCTTACTGTCATCAGACGTCGAACATTCCGATTGGCTATTCGTTACTCCGGTCAAATCGATTATCGCTAGTGTTGGGAATAATTCGTCGTTATCTGAACTAGTGGTGTCTTTCACAACACTAGATATCGGCGTACTGATTACACTGCTGTCAGTTGACTTAAGTACTTGGACTTGTGTGTGGTGGAATACTGCGGTATCTTGAAGTCGTTTCTTGAGTTGGGCTAAAACTCGAGATTTGACTATGCCACTGAAGAACAGTGGACCTATTGGTGGTGGTATTTCTGATCTGTAATTTAATATAAATATCATAAATAAAACCAGAAATGTCGGGCTCACCCACCGAGGGTTCCGTACAATTAGTGCGTCGATAAAACAATTAATAAAATAGGTATTGGAATATTCACACCAAGCCCAAATCAATTCTCGAGATCCTGGTATGAAAAATAACATTTTATAAACATTATACATACTGTTCAGGCGCAGGCCGTTGCAAGTATATATGCATGAGCAGTCGCCATAGCAACACGTGAGCGGGGTGCTGCATGTTCACTGCCAACAACGCGGTTGCGCAACGGTGGATCACAAGTTCATCATCGCAGAGGGGTGAGCCAATTTGCTGTAAAGGATTTTAAAAAAAAAGGATTTTAATTTTCTATTGTTTTGTTTCATTCCGCTATACCTCGCATATAGCAGCTAGTAGTTACCAAAATGAAAATATCATTTTCATTTTCCCAAGTGGGAAATATTAATGTAGTAGTGATTACAAAACTTTATTAGTAAAAATAAAATTGTTAACATTTAGGAAATAACAAAAAATCTATAATGACTTTTACGTGGTTGTCATGGCAACAATGTGGGATAGCATCTGACTGTGGAGTGTGGGTTCCATTACCACTCGATGTATTGACTACATATAGATTGCTATCATTTTCAACCATTACGTTAAGTACACACGCATTTTCGAAACCTTCTCGAAAATTGAGCGGTGTGTGGGGAATGGAGTATCTAAATACAAGGTACCCTATACTTATCCTGCTATATGTTAAATAAAGTATAAAGCTAAAGAAAAATAATCATAAGCAACGATCCCACCAACAATATAATATACTAACCTTCAAAGCATTATCCACATGTATCCTCATCCTCTGCCGCCGCTGTCGATACAGCTCGGCCAGCAAGCGCGGGTGCTCGCGAGAGTGTAGCTCCGCCGCGTGCGCCGCGCGCAACACACTCTCGCAGAGCAGCGGCGCGATGGACACGTGTTTTATTGCGTCTAGTATGTAATCCGAGGCGCTTTCCTCCTGTTGAAAATTTATTAGTCATTGTTATTTTTAAAGTATTTAAGATATTTAAAGCTAAGCTATTGAATTATTAACCTTATACATTAATATTCCTGCTAAAGATTTTATTGATTTAAGAATTACTTAAAGGTCCCGACTATTAATCCTAATAAACTATTCGGCTTGTTTCGGCAGTCGGGTTCTTATTTTTTTAAATATTTTTTTATTTTTATTTTTTTTGTATATTTCANNACTATTATTATTAACGTCACCTATCTAAGAACACTTCTGCTGCTAAAGCGAATATAACGATACCTCAATTATGTAAATCCGTTCAGCGGTTCTGGAGATACAAGGTAATAAAGAATATTGCATACATACATACGTACATACATACAAAATACGCGCGAAAAACATAACCCTAAGGAATAGCAGTCGGGGAAAAACCCTGTAGTATTATATTTTTTTACTATAATTTTTTACACTTGTTTTCATGCTATAACGCAATTTAGAATAAAATCTTAATCCCACCAACAATATCAGACGCGCGTGCCCATCCAACGTGCGCCAGTCCCGAGCGGCGCGCAATGCTGCGTCAAGCACCGCGCGGCTCGCAGCGATCAGCGCCGGCTGCCACAGGGCGTGCAGCCACGCTGACAGTAGCGCGCTACGTTGCTGGCCTGGTATACTGTTAACAAATTAGTTACGTAGATATTAATTTTGTAAATTTCTGGATATTTAAAACAAATAATATTTTTTGAATATTTTGATCATTTTAATAAAGCAAACAAGTAAAAGAAGACAGACACACAACTACACGATCGATATCCATGGTCTTGAAATATCCACAAAAACATACTTATTATCCATCATCTGCAATATAAGCAGGCGATGTAATAGCTCCTGGCCAGTGGAACCTCGACGTCCCAACGCCCGTTGAACTAAACTCGGACCGGAACTTAGTATCACTGTGAATACTTCTTTGAATCTGTTGAGAGAAAATAACGATACATTAATTAAAAAAAAATTAAAAGAAACTCAGTTGGTAGTGGTATATAAATCTATGTTTTTTCCTTATAAACAATTACTAAATTCCAATACATTACCACTTGATAAATTACTTTAGTTGCTATTTTAAAAACACAGACAAATACATTATGCGTTTATAAACCTATTCTTCATACACTTGCTCATTATATACATACATAAGACTAGTACAAATAGTATTACACGTGTATGTACGGATTCGCATACTGACTTGGGCGTGAGGGACACGGACTCAGGCGAGTGCGCCATGACGCGCATGAGCAGCGCAGCACAGTGCGCGGCGTCTGCCGGCCGCGACAGCGCCACTTGCAGCAACGCGTCGACGCCGGGGCCGCAGATCTATACGTCATAAATAATATGTAATTAAAAAAAAATATATCATTGTACAAGTAAGTGGTCAATACCACTTACTTGTATATCTTTATAGTTCATAAATATATACTGGCGGAGAGTCGGTTACAGTCTACCAGTGGGGACGATACATGTTAATGCAGGTTGCCAACTAAACACACCTGATTTGCTTATAATAAAGAAAATCAATGTCGCATGTCACTAGCTGACAATATGTAGGCTGTATATAGCAGGTTGCGAAGCGGGTCACTAGTGGGACGTAGCTAATGGCGAGGTGTAGGGTACGATACGCAACTAAGAGCGATGCACGTTGAGAAAACGGAGAACAAAACACATATTGGTTATAGACTGTTAATGGGAGCGAAGCACGTTGAGTAAGCAGCTGTATTTTATTGTATTTTTCCTATACTTCACGAACTTACCAAAGGCAAGGAATGTCCCCAATCGCTCGCTAGCAACGCAAAGGCCGTATAGAGCAAATTGCGGGGCGGGTCGTGGGGCGTCTCGGGGGGCGGCGCGTCGGGCTCGGGCCACCATTGGGAGCGGTGCACGCAGAGAAGGCGCAGCACCTGCCACGCCCACTCGGGCGTCTCATCGCGCGGCGACGCCCACTCGCACACCCAGTGACCGATCATCAGCTGCGTTTCTAGGGATAATCCGCTGTAATAAAGATAACAAGTAGTATTTAAAATAGTAGCTTCGAGTGTTTGCATAGATGGGTAAGCAGAAAAGCCTAGGTTAGAGATGTTCCGCTCTCCTTATTTTGTCTAATTTGGCGAAAGCGTGTTAATTCGCAGAACTCTACATCAGGCTTTGTTTATTAGTAAAAAATTAAATAAATACAAATATAGTGTGGAGATCGAAGTCACAACCATTGCGTTTATAATCAGACGCTGTGTCACTGCGACATGACGGCATCACATACTAGATGTAAAATTAAAATTCTCTCCACAGTTACATATTTCATCATTTAATTGGCACATATAGTATAGGTATTAGCACGTACATATGCGGAGTGTAGTCCAGGTGCAACAGCAAGTGCTGTACGAGCGGGAAGCATTTGACGGCCCAGTCCGTGAGCACCACGCGCACCTCCGCTGCCGACGGCCGCCAGCATCCCCGCGAGAGCGGCACTAACAACGGGGGCTCTATGTTCTCCGCTAAATGTATGACAAATATATGTATAAGTTCAGATAACTTTTGCTAAGTTTTAATGTCTAGAAAATCTCTGGAAATATCCAGTATATATGTATAATATATTGTATTAAGTGGGTTGACTGTCTTTACTTTTAAAAGGAGGAAATATTAAGCAATTTAATTACGTCAATATAAAACAAACCATACTTCACTTTAAATTGTATGACAAATATACTACATACAGCCAAATAAACTGGCTGTAGAAACAGCCTTATGTTTGGCTTACTTTCTAGTAAGAACTTAACATGTATGTATTTCTTTTTTTCAGAAATGTGGGATTTGACGTTTTTTTGAGTTCAAATAAGATATAAATTTAAAAAATGAAGATCCTTAGCATTCTATGGATTTGTGCAGGTGGCCATAGACAACCCAAGTGTAACCTACACTAATAAAAACTTAAAAAGGAATTCGTTATTGCATAGAATTAATACATTAAGGATGTACAATAGAAGATGTTAAAAAAACATTTTTTACGAGCCATGTTAACATGTGGAGTCACCACTGCCAAACTTATCTTTTCCCCTATTCAAATTTAAAGTGGTCCTACTAATAACACTTTTGAAATAAGTTTTAAAAATACACTGACAATAGCTCCTAATTCTTCTAAATTATAATGCATGCACAATGTACATACTGTAAATAATACTCACATTGATAAATCTCAGCCAGCAAATGAAATGCAAATGTATGTAATCTTGGATGAGCTGCCAGAAGCAACGGCATTAACTCGTGCACCACTTCCACGCAGCCCAAGGAACACCATGTTGTGCGACGCATGCCCGTCTGCATATGTTTACAATTATTATATGTGGTTCGTTATACAGAGGTTAGGATAGCCTACAATTCATTTTCACAAGGTGAAAAAAAATATTGATCTCACTTTTTTCGTTTATCAGCGATTGCAAACTTTAAAACAACAGTTTTAAACATCAGTGTTTACATTACTGAACGCTAAACAATAATAATTGTCTTACGAAGAAGATTTAACAAGTCTGCACCTTTGGAGACATGAATTTAATATGAAAGTGAATGTCGTGAATTGATAGGATTTGTTATATAAAAGGTTAATAATACTTTTTTTTTTAATATTTTGCAATGATTGAAAATTCGTTATAAAAAGTTTACAACAAATGTATTCGTAATGTAAAGGTATATTTTGTAATAGTAGACTCAGGCAGCTTCGCCCGCTTAAAACATACGAATGTATATTAAATATATTTATGAAATAATTTTGAGTTTACGAGGTAAATTCTAATAAACCGTGAAAGACGTGTTCCATGAAATATTTTTAAATCTGAATTTCAAATTTTATAAAAATCGGTGCCAATTCGAAGAATTTTCCATACAAAGTTTCAACATCTATTTCACCCCTTCAGGGTTACAATTTTTCTAAAACCCTTCTTGGGGGGTATCCAAGTTATGAAAATAAACATTTGTCCAAATTTCACATTTTTATCATCGGCGGTTAGACTGTGCGTGCGTCTTACTTGTCAGTGGGAACATCTTTTATATATATAGATTAGGTCTTAATAAAAATTGCCCGAATTTTTGCGAATTTCCAAAAATTCGTTAAATCGAGGAATGGTTATATTTAGGGTCGTTACATTAAGGTTATACTGTATTAAGAACAAACACTACATACTCTCTGCATACCCTTCTATATGCTACCTTATCAGACACACAAGCACACATTGCTAATATTTTGTTTTTTTGGGGAAATAAATCAAATAATATACCTACTTGAAACATAAACTCTAACACAGTTCTAGCTAAATCCTGATCGTTTTCACGTTGTAAAGCTACAGTACATATGAGACGAGCTCGAACACTGCATGTTTGTGGTTGGACGACCAGACCTAGTTCTTCAATTGTTAGAGGTTCAGTTTCTGGAATGGAAAATACGTGAAAAAATGAAAGTGAAAAAAACATTTTTTACTTACTCTGCATCCCGTAAGGGTAGAGCTTATATCTATAGGGACCTTAGTTTTAAGATATAGGAATGAATCCTTTTCATTTCATCCGATACCGAATTCTCTTCTTCTTCCTAGAATATCTATCTTTTATAATTAATCAATTGATTTCAACTCTACGCCTACAGGATCATGAAATAAAATAAATTTACTATTTTAAAAAATATATAAAATGTTCACCATGCAACCTCGGAATGAGCGTTTGACAAAGAGTCATAACAACTTTTGGTTCCAATAAAGTGGCTGGTACTTTAAACGCCTCTTCGTGGAGCAAAGTGAATCCTGCGGCGAAACACGCCTCTAGTTCAACTTTAATTTTCTCTTCCAATTCCGCTGTATATGATACTCTGAAATCATGTTATTTTTTACTGTTAAGTGAAAGGTGCTAAGCTAGAGAACTTTTATTATCATTTAAATTTATTTATTTCAATAGTATAATTGCTCAATTGTTAAGAATAATAGAAATTGAAAAAAAAAATAGGCTTTTTTGTGTTTTATGCTGTCAGGTTTTTTGGTTTTTTTACAACACAACAATAACTTTCTCTCCACATCTAAAACCTATTTACATATCTCAGAATATTTTAAATCCATGCATGCGTGCTTACCTAGATTGCATATGCAACGCAGCGAGCGCATTCAACGCGGCCATGGCCACCATATGCACATGTTTGTGCAGCTTAGCGTAATTCGCATGTGCGGTGCATGCACTTTGCATGACATGTAATAAGGTGCGCACGCCACATGTGCATTTTAGCACGCCATGTCCGCCGGATCGGTCTCCCCAGTACATATCACTTTCTTCTGTTACATCCTGTAAAACAATAGGTTTCCGCATAGCAGGATTTGTGCCTATTTAAAATGAACGACGAACCGCCCAATTTGCGTTTGTTGAGTGCCGGAACTTACCGTCACGCTTTATTTACCAGAGTCGGATATGACAATAATATTAATATTTAACCAAATGTTAAAAATACTTTTCGTCCCCCACGCACAGCCGTATATTCAAAGCATTTTGTATTGAGCGACATAACTCAATGCAACGTTCTGACTACTAGGGTGGGGGAATTGAAAATATATAAAAATAATTAAATTAAATCAGCTTCACAGCCTCTCGCACACAGCAGGGTAGACAGAGGGAACCGATAGTGTTAAGACACTCCAGTTCCCGCTTTCTGCTGAATTCTAGAGGTGTTGCGTGTTTAGTGGCGGAACTCAATGCCGCGCTTTGCCTCGACACCGAGCGAAGAAATGGAAATATAAATTTAAATAAATATTTAATTTCCTCGAGTGGGGATCGAACCCACAACCAGTCGCGTTTACAGTCACATTTTGTGCCTCTGTGCCGTGGCGCAGTCGTGACTGCGCCTCAAAAAATTAAAAATATATATTTAAATATAATCATTTCCCTGATGGTAATTCAAACACAATATCATAACGATTAAACACAGAACCAACCTGTCTCATAAACAAAGTGAGTTTTGCAAGCAAATTGCGTAAAGGCAAAGCTTGTAGTAGGTTCAGTAGATCACGTTCCCGCAGTCTCCCATCACCCACTGCGGAACCCTCGCCATGGTCGTCTACTTCTTCCCATGTACCTGTAATATATATAATTATATCGTGGCGCAGCGGGAAAGCGACTCTTGATGCGATGGTTGTGGGTTTGACTCCCAATCGGGATAAAGAAACATTATCATTTCCTCGCTCTGGACAAGACATGACAAAGCGCGGGTTTCCTCTGCCGACTCTGCTACTGTTCGATATGAATAAATAAAACATGAAAATGTGACTTTCATTAATCGTTACCAGTAAATATAAAATTCGTAATATTAGTTTTCTTCAACTTCACTCTGTATCCTGCAAGATTCAAGGGAGGGAATTCATAGGGAACCTTGTTGTTAGGGTACTCCTCAATTTTTCGTCCAATTCGAGTCACAACGTGTGGGATGTTGAAACAACGTCGAGTGGAAATCGTACCCCCAACCGTCACGCTCAATATAATGTTTAAGACATCATATTAACAACTTATTGGAAATATTTCTGTCTACCAAAGCAATTAATATTATAAAAGAATATTTAATAAATAAATTTCTTAACAATATATTCAGTTCATATTTATTATCTATATCTTTATTTTCTATTTTTCACTCTGGTGTCGAGACAAGCGCGGCGTTTAAATAAGAAGGTCGGTGTTGAGTTATGCAACTTAACACGCACTGCCTTCAGAATTCGGCTGAAAATGGGAAATCGGGTGTCTTAACACTAGGTTTCCTCTGCCTACTCTGTTGTGTGCGAGATACAGTGTGAAAAAAATCCTAACAAAATCTTACCTTCTATACATTCCTGTGCAGGTTCCAACACGGGCCTTGTCAATATAACTTCTAATATGCCCATTAACCTCGCGGCAGAGCTCATATCGTTGACTTGTAAACTGAGAACGCTGCCGGCCCATTGTACTGAACGAGTTTGCCTGAAATTGAATTTGTTTACTGTTTTTTGGAGTTTCACGCTGTATCCTACACAAAACAGACTAAGAGCTAGGCTAGGCAGAAGGAACATGGCAACATAGTACTTCGTTCCCAACTTTCAGCCAACTTTTTAGGATCGATTGCATGTTGAATGACGGAAATAAATGTCACGCTTTGCATCGTTACCAGAGCAAGGATATGAAAATATTATATTTGATTGCCTCAAGTGGGACCCGAACTCACAACCGTTACGATTACAGTCACACTTTTGTGACAGCCCATGATGACCTCAAATGTACCAACAATTTAGAAAAAAATGCTTTACCACTTCAACAATTATCAATTATCGTAATTGCTAGGACTAAAACAACGTAAATTTATCATCCATAATATAACATAGAGACAAATGATTATACATCATGACTAGCATACAACAATTAATATCAAAATAAAACTTTAAAAAAAGTCACGCTCACCTAAATATATTATGAAGGAAGAACAATAAATAACTAAGTGAATCATCACTCTCCTCCTCCAACAGAGAAGTGGAGAGTATACAGGCCCAGCGTTGCAGAGCTTGGGAATAAGCTTCAGGGGCACCGTCACTTAGCCTCATAGCTTGGAATATGAGAAATAATGCTTCTTTCACATTGTCTTTGTGCGTTTGTAAGATGTCGTAGAGTAATTCGTCAACCTGTCGCCATAAAAAGTGATTGTGAGTGATAAGAAAATTATTATAGAAATTAAAAAAAAAAATCATTTATTTAGTTCTGTTCTGTACATAGGGCAGAGCTGGTCAGAGCGCTTGAACTGTTCCCAAGAGGCGCGGATTCAAATCCTGCTATGTTCAAATTTATATATATTATGTAAAAAGTATTTTTTTTCTAAATGTATAACAACAATTTAAATATGTAAAGAATTATTATCATTCCACATTTCTACTGGTAACAAGACAAAGCATGTTTTGTTTTGAGATATTTTTTAATTGAGTTCCACCGCGTAATATGCAATGTCCCTAAACAATGTTAGTATAAAGCTAATAAAAATTGACACTTTATAATAAAAAAATTACATCATAATGCGTTTGTAGAGTAATATGCTGATGATGACAATATGACTCCTCGACCTCTCGCAACAAGGATTCCAAGCGCATTTTCGCAGCCGGCAACCTTTCTTTATCAAAGTTAGCAACGTCAAAAGTGGCTCGGAAAGTTATTGGAGATCCGCACGAACACTTCTCTGATACGTTAACTGTGCGTTTGTATACTTTCCATAGATTTGATCTAGATTTTTCTTCTTCAACGTAACCAGTTGCTATCCGATTCCGCTCACGCTCTACAGCTTTTAATGAAGACCTAAAAAAATATTTTTTTATTATAAGTAAAGCAGTGACAAGCTCATTTGTTAGTTACAGTAAAGGCCATCATAATACAGCTGCACACGATTTGATTGTAAATATGACTATTGTGTGTTCAATTCCCACTTGGAGAAAGGAAACATTTCGAGAACATTTGGAGAAGGATATGGATATTAATGATGAAAATATATTATGGCTTAGTGGCTAGAGTGGGTTTTCAAGAGGTGCCACAGTTGTGACTTTTACAGTCCGTCAGTAATTTTGTTTTTCACTTTTGTGAATAAATTATTTACGTATTGTTCTTTTGGTCAGAAGACAAAGTGTGGCATTAAGCTCCACAACTCAATATGCAACATCTTGAATATTGGGAAGAATGTCAAGAATGAAGTGGCTCCATCTGCCTTTACTGTTATGTGTGGAGTACAATGTTAAGTTAAAAAGACACATAATACCTAAATGTTGATAAATAGTCTACCAAAGGATGATCTGGCTGAATCTGAGGGCCAGCCTCTACATTAGCTTCTTCTTGTTCACTAATCACTCTAACTTCAGCAATTTCCTTTCCTCCAAACAATCGTATAGCTTCCTCCAATGGCATCGGAATACCTTTCACTTTAGGCTTGTCCTCTACCACTTCAACAAGAACTGGATATGATACAAATTCCTGCTCTTGAAGAACAGGAGCCGATGGTTCCATTTTCTCTTCAATTTCTTCTTCATCTTTCTCCTTAAGCTTTTCTTCTACTTCTTCAACATATGGTTCAATAACTAAAGTGGATTTTTCATCTGTATCATCGGTTTCTATTACCGCTTCACATGTTCCTTCCTCTGGAATAATGGTATCCTGTTCATGTATAACACAGGGTGTGACTGAAATTGGTTTATCTTCAAATAATTGCTCTGGTTCTTGCTCTATTTTTGTAATATTTTTGCTTTTAGTCTTCTTTTTCTACAATATTAAATAATTATTTTTATCATTTCTATTAGTAATCAACTTAAGTAATAAACCTTATACAAAAACGCGTTATTAAATAAACGGTAAATTGTGATTTTAACCTAAAATATAAATTTACATTCTATTTCAATTTCCTTGTTGACCTTAAATTAAAAACTTTGAATTATATTTTGTATTTCAGAAAGCTATATTTTTTAAACTATTACTTTTTAGTATCACCAAAACACTGTGTACGGAAAATTCAAAAATACTAAAAGAATAATAAGAAAATAGTCCTATATTAGCCCTTTGTTTCTATTAATTACCAATCAAAAAATTAATGCGCCAATCTTGTTCGTTTATGACATATTAAAATAATACATACATCTCGCCGTTTTTCTTTAATCAAAGTAGCCATGACGACTTTCTAAATCATTCCAATTATTGTTTAAATATATACTTTTCAAAATTTCTCCAGCATTTTTGAATGTTTTCACGATCAGCTGCACTGGTTAAGTTGTTTTGGTCAAATGTCATTTGAAATTCATCAACAAGTAATATGGATAGAGATGCTTTTCGAGAAAAGGCAAATACTAACGATTTTATGAAAATCGATTTTTTTTACTAAAAATACCAATGACTCCTAATGCTTAATAGTGAATTCTTAACGCTCTAAATATCTAAATTTTATAAAATTTTGTGAAATATTCTTACTCCACTCAAATTCAAGCTCTTGAACACATGTCAAGAGCGATCTCTGTCGGTAATTCAATTTCAAATCAAAGGCAGAAATAATAAAAACTCGATTATTAAAAACTTGTGAAAATACAACACTATTACACAAAAATGTCAAAATAATTACAATAACACATTGCCAGATGAAAAAACAAAAGTATCGACTGAATGTAATTCAATTCATGTGCTCTATATTCAATCAATAATTGCATAAGTAAATACCTTCATATGCATAAAAATGCTTATTCAACTATTAAAATAAAGGACTCTTAATATTCTCTTTTTTATTAATTTCAATAAACACGAGCTTAAAACTTTTTACTAACATTGTAATTTATATACACCATACGTAATGTTTACAAAACCTGTTTTATTTTGCTTTATTAGAGGAAAAGAAAGATTATATTAATTAATGGAAATACCTGATGTACCGAATAATTTATTGTAATAAATAGGAAAATAATTTATATACTTACAACGATAATAATCTTGATATCTAAAATGACTGTCAGACATACAACAATACTAATAGATTTTTCTAAAACAGTTTTGAGGAAAAGATATTAGTCTATATTAAAAATACGTAAGTGGTTACAATCAAAGTCTAAAGTTTAAAATAAGTTTTTAAACCATGACCACAGTACGTTTAAAAAATTATCTCACCGCCTTTTCATGCTCGTAATCTGTCTTTTATTGTTAAAGATCAAATAAAATTTGTATGTATTTTGTATGTTTTTGTTTTTTGTGTTCTCCATTCAACGTCACATTGGCGAAGTGATTAGTGGTGAACTAGCACGATCAGAACTCTGTACATAAAGAATAAAAACAACAACAATATTATATTATGTTGTACACATTTTTTAAAAAAAAATTGTAATATACATTTATACACGAATAACAACTAATGTAAATAAAAATAATCTATCCAAATATAACGTAATAATATTCTACTGTATTGGTATCATCCTACATTTTATTTGTACATTAATATATGTATATATGAAAAAATAAATCTTATGTTTATTAACTTTCCTAAAACGTCTCATAATAGTATTATAAGTTATCACGAAAAAGGCGAAGGCGCGAATAAGATTTAAAGCTAAAAAAGAACTTTTTAGCTCTCGAAAAACATTTTTGTGCGTGATTAGTATCGGTGATATACCTTGCCGCTTCTTATAGTATTTTTAAAAAAGTATAGTATAGAAAAATCTTATATAATAATTGAGACACATTTCACTAAAAACCGCAGATCTTAAGTATAATTTACAAATATATGATATCCTTGAGTCCAGCCCTATTGTCTTTTACATACCTACACTTATAATATAATTTATTAACTAAGTATGCTGATTTTCCTGAAAAGGAATATTTTCCTCTTCGAAAGATTCGTGTTGTTGGACAAGAAACATAGGTGTCTTCATTTTATTTGTTCCTGGAGTTGGTGATGACGTATAGCTCCTTGCCTGAGCTCCTGTGCTATGCATTTTCATATTAAACATTATATTATCGATCTCGTGCATGGCGATATCTCGTTGTCGCTCGTCTAATTTTCGTAATTTTTTAGCTAGTAGCTGCCCATATAAATCGTATTCGTCTCTATCTTTTTTTGAATCGGTAGGGGACTTCAGCAAATCCACTGCGTCCAACACTTCATTTTTACCATATTCGGTTTCAACGCTGTTTTTCTTAATTTTGCGTTTTATATTCACCTGTTTAAATGCTGTATTTTGACAACTATTATTTGAATCGTACTGTAAATATAATAAAACTATCTTTATAACTTATTTTTTTCATTAAAACTCACATGAAAATTACGTTTTAGAAAATAAAAGTGAGAGTTAGCGACTTATAGTGATTTCAAATTAATTTAAAAAACAGCTTCACGCTGTCTCCCGCACACAGCAGGGTAGGCAGAGGGAAGCTAGTGATAAGACCGTCCATTCCCCACTTTCTGCCAAATACTGGAGGCATTGCGTGTTGAGAGTCAGAACTCAACGGCGCGCTTTGCCTCGACACAGGAGCGAAGAAATAGAAATATAAACGTAAATAAATATTTCACTTCCTCGAGTGGAATCGAACCCACAACCGTCGCGTCACACCCTTGTGCCACTGCGCCACGACAATCTCAATCTAATTTAGTTATTGATATTATTATAAATATTAACTATGTCTTTTTAATCTTCAAAGTCATAAATATTTTTATTGATGCTTCATGAAAACAATATAATTAAAACTTATTTAAAAAAAATACAATGTTTTAAAATATTTTGCATTGCGTCCATTTATTAAATCAAAATAAATACGTATGTATATACAATATACGTATATTTTACCTCATGATCCGTTTGAACACTATTATCACATTCGTATTTCCCGCCCAAGAAGCTCTCCATGAGCGGATATGCGAACCAAATAATTCGATAATCGTTTGGCGATTTCCTTTTTCTAGCCAAATGGAATCGAAATGATGTCATTAAAGATTCTTTTTTCTTTTTTAGATCTGTAACCGAGCAATGAACGCTTAGATTATTTTGGATTCGAAGCCACGCATCGTTTATCTCGCTCCGGTTCCTGTGCAGCGGGTGTTTTGGGTCCCATATCATTTGTTCGGTCCGATAGTGTTCCAAGAACTCCAATACCACATCGCTTGTCCAAGACATCGCAAATGTTTGCGGACCAAGCCCGGATTATTGTGTAAACCACGTCTGACCAATACTGTCAAGCCAATCTGACTGGGCCGCGTCGACCAATCAGCATTCAGCTCCTTCCGCATATCCAATGTTTGTTTATGACTATGTTGGCCAAGACGCACAGATTACGTGTTTTTATTGTGTTAACTATTATGAATTATTATGGGCTATGGGTGTCTGGAGCCCTTAGCTGTTGCTTTCGATGGTTCATTTTTCATCGTCTTTATTTTTCATCGTTACAAAATGTTATTATATAAGCCATTTATTGCGTTCCTCACTTTTCGGCGAATTCTGGAGGCGGAACTCTACGCCGCGCTTTATCTCGAAAATATTTAATATTATATTTCACTTCCGAGTGAGGATCGAGCCCACAAGCTAATAAGCTATCACGTTTTCATTCGCACCCTTATGCCCCTAAGCCACTGTAGGTACTACTGCTGGGATTAAGTTAAAAAAAGGCATTTATTTATATTTTCTGTCTAATAGTACAAGCAAAAAATTAAGATTTTTGACTATTTTTCGTTATTTTAACAACACATACATTAAACGTAATCGTTTCACTTGTTGCATTTATTTGGTCTAAGCATATCCAAGTAATTGAAAACAATTATAATGTATAATTGGGATTTGATCATGATATGGTTATATTATTTTAATGAATAGAAATAACAATAAATTGATATAGAAATAAGTAATGTATTCATATAAATATATATAATCGTAACATCACAAAAATATATCCATGGAGTACTAAGTAATCTCTTATCATGCTAAATTAGTTTAAACTTGCATCATAATAAATACTATTGCTAATTTAAAATATGACTCAACTCACGGTTCAGTATGAATATTCCATATCTAAAGACACATCATGGATCAAAGTCCAAAATACAAAAGTACTTATTATAATATTCAAGAAATAACAAATAAATACATAAATCAAAAATATAAAAATGTGCTGTATATTGTCGTATACCTAAGTATTATAAATTAGTAAAACTAAAAATATTTTAAAAAATGTAATAATAAGTTAGTATTTTTTTCATTTAAAATGTCACAGATTAAAAACTAGTCAAATTTCCATTCATGTATATTTCTCAGCTCATTCGTTCACTCCTCTTTAAATACTCTTTGGCGACGAACGAGTAATTCATTTACTCAATTTATTTCAATACGCAAGTACGTGATATTTCTCGACATTCTCATTATAAATTGCATTTCTATTGCACACTGTCCACTTTTGCAGTTTGTACTTTGTCCTATAGTCGATTTTGTATTATATTTTAAAAATAACAACTATATTCTAAATAAGGAAGCGCAACAATTTATTCTCGATATTAAAGGTATGTAAAAGAAACAACAAAAAATCTCTAATTTCTCATCGGCTGTAATGACTATTAGTGGTTTTCCGGTTGCAAATCGTTATAACTTTCATGTAATAATGTTATTATATACGTATTAAACGTTGAAAGTAACAAATTGATCTAAACAGAATATTGTTCTAGAAAATTATTAGTAAAATATGTTTCTACCCTCTTATTTTTTTTATAAGCTAATTATATTTTTTGTTTCATAAGCCATTCACGACGAGCGAAATTAATATTGTAATTTAAATGTATTTGTAAAAATTTTATATATATTTAATAAGTATCTAAATAGTTTTACAATACAATATATTTCTCAGATGGCGACAGACGTTGGATCAGCACCTGGCATGGCTCAGCTTCAGTCAGTACAGAAGGTTATGGCTTTGCCAACAATAGAAGCAGCAGTTGGCCATGTAGGAGCTTTGTACACAAGAGTAAAGGGTGAGTTGCTATGCTATATAATGTATAATTAGATATAATTCACCACTCCATTTCCCATTTTTCGCCTAGTTATCGGGTCATTGAGTGTACCAGGGAATGGGATTAAACCCATCCCTCCAACTGGAAATATAACCTAAAGCCATTGCACTTATAATCAACTGTGCCTCAAGAAAAAGAAAAAATAGCCTGAAGGTATATTTCAAAATTTTATATATTTTTTTACAATAAGGAAATTTTTAAAGGCAGTATGCATTTCTTAATTTGAAGTGTAAAAAACGTAATTTAATTACAAAATATATAATCCTAGTTTTGTTTCAGGAGCACATTCATTACTTGAATGGGCACTATCCACAGCAGAGACTAGCGTAACTTTAGCTGCAGCTACAGCTGCTCCATTCGTTGCCGTACCGCTTGCAGCAGGTGATGCTAAAGTGGCAGCAGCAATTGATGAACTAGAACGCAGAGTTCCACTCGTAACTGAACAACCAAAAGTGATAGTAGAAACTACTAAACAGGCTATGCTTGCTAAAATAGCACCACAATTAAATAAGGTTAGTTGCTTTCATTTTCATAATTATTAAAAAAGGAAATTATTCAGAATTTTGGTTTGTTTTTCTCAGCTTTACATTTTTTCTTACATAGCAGGGTAGACAGAAAAGACAAGACAATTTTAGAATCAGACATTGTATATAGAGTGGTGGAATTAAACAAAGCTTAGTCTATCGGAGCTAAAATAACTTAAATATAACCCTGAAAGGAGATAGAACTCGCAACCATCAAATTTATACTTTGTCATTAATTTGATGGTTGTGAGTTGTTGTTTTAATAGTTAGGCTATAATATACTTGTAATTTTTTTATTAAATTAAATAATATATATGAAGGTGTTTGGCTATTTACACAAATGTATTTATATTATAAGGTCAAAAAGACGTTATATGCAAAATACATATAAATAAAGAAAATATCTTATACAAAAACCAGTTGCCAAGTTTGCTACTAACCAGTTGTTTCTATAGAAAATAACAAATTGTTATGTTAAATTGATTTGTATTGAAACAAATATATGAACATTTTGATTTTCCACATTGTGGTGTGTCTACTTATGAATGCAATAGTTGTGGGTTCGAACCACACTTGGGGCAATTAACTATTTTTTTTTAAACTGTGGAGAGACATTGTGGCATTCGGTTTCTTTAATCAACACTCATTGTTCAGAATTGTGGCAGAAAATGGAGAATAGTATTTTTAATGTGTATTGTGATAAGTGGGAAGCTAATAAAATTTATATAAAATAAATATATTTGTGTATGGATAGATTAGAGCAGATTAAGAAGCTCTAATGATAAATTATTTTGTAACCATTGTTTTGTACTTGTAAATGATGTCATGGCTGCTCGACTTGATAACAATTCTAAAATAAACTTACTTGTTAAATATTAGAATCAGGTGACCAAAACAATCTATACTATTTTAAATGCATATTTAAATTTGCTGCATATAGGAAAGCAATTCATTTATTTTTTTTTGTTTATCTTCAGCATTATTAAATATAGACAAAGAAAGTTTCACTATATGTAAAACATAATTTTCATATTTATATTTTCCAAACCAAACATCATTTTAGGCTAGACAAGATATAAGATATACTTACTTGAAGATTCAAATATTTACGACTTTTCGTGTAGGCCTTTGAACTACGCCATGATGGCCTCATTTAGATTTACCAGACAGAAAAAATTCACATATTTTTTTTTATTTCGAACATATTATACTTACTAAAAAATGCATTTGTTTAATAACAAATGCACTGGTAATATTATTTATAACGATACAC
>FAPP01002892.1:0-14057 GCA_001485965.1 Heliconius ismenius | reverse complement strand
CCACTTTCGAGTTCTAGTGGCATTGCGTGTTGAGTGGCAAAACTCAACATCGCGCCTTACCTCGTTACTAGAGCAGAAAATATTTAAAAAATGATTTCCCCGAGTGGAAATCGAACCGACTGGCCTCTACACATATATATGTATATAATATCTCCTCTATACGTACATAATATTTGTATCTATACTCATTTGTACAAAGCACATAATTTGTTTAATAAACGTTTCATATCTACAAGTTTTATAGGTTTTATGAAATTCGTAAAAAAACGACTTCGGGTTTTCCTTTTAGTTACTATATGAAATGATGCACTTAATAAGTAGTCTATTATCTGGTTCCAATGTGCAAAGAAATATGATTTTCTATTATATGTCACCCAATTATCAGTCATTATGTTGGACCTAGACTGCACAACACATCATATAACAAATATAAAAATATTATAGCGAACTTCTGAAAGCAGATTTAAGTGATTACTGTAATGATAAAACTACCTACTTCATATATTACTGTACATGTCAATTAAAATATATATAAGAGACAGGTAAAAATTACCTATATGACATACCAAAACAAAAAAAGTCATATATAAGGCATGAAAAATAGCTCTATATAGTGCATAAATCTTCAGTAACGACAGTTGACCTTATTCGCGACGTCGCGAGTGTCATCTGGCGGGCGGCGGGGCGGCGCCCCACGTGCCTGGTACGCGCCTTCAAATTGTACAAACGTAAAAGTAAAACGCAGTACTGTTGGAAGCTAGCATTGTAATTGCACTATGATACTTTTTTATTATTTTTTTATACATTGCTGTGAAATATTACTACAAATATGAGGTTCCACTTTATTGGGAAATTAAATATGGCACTAATATAAAAGACAGGTTATATCTATTTATAATCAACTTTAAAATGTCATTATCTCATAATTTAATATGTTTTAATATTTTCAATAAAAATGAATAATATCAATCTATGACAATTTTATTTCTCTGAGCTCTAAATACAGTAGTCTAGTTAGTTATTAAGATTCTATCGATTTTCTTTTTATTCACTTATAAATTATGTATTGTTCACATATTTTGTCAACGGTACCTTGTAATCTATTTTCGTAGGAAAATGGCTCGTTACAAAGGAGACATCGTTCCATAATGCCCTAACATGAGACTTGCGTGACTTGCCATTTGCCAGGCTCTATCTTTGCATTCCACCACTTCACTGAGACCTCGACCAGCAAACTGGTTGTTGATTGTAAAAATACTCAATATTTGTTCTAGCAATGTTGTAATACGATATTAAACATAATTTGTAAAATGGATCAGCCAGGTCCATCTACAAGTAACCAAGATCCTCGTTACGATTTTATAGGTTCCTACGTTGTAAAGTCCTTAAAATTGAAACCTGAGAAATGGATGCGAGTACTAAGCATTGAAGAGCACAGAACAACGTTGAGAGATTTTTTAGACAAGCCTTATCCGATTTTGCTTGTAGTAGTATTAACTCACGCGGCCCAATTAGTTCCCGTTGTATCATTTCCTTGCTATTTGAAAAATAAGGCCGTTTACTTTGTCAAGAAGAAACCAGATGTAGTGCCTAAGGAAAGATGTGCTGAAATGGTTATTTTTGGTAAGTACCTATTTCTCTACTTTCTGTTTTTTAACTATAATATAACGCATTATTAACTATATTTTTATGAAAGTCAAATATAGTAAATTATTTCTTTAAATTAAAATGATCATTAACCCAGGGGACCTAGCACCAAGATTGATAGATGAACTGGCTGCATTAGTTGATGAAGTGTTTGTACCTCTACTTTCTAATCCTCTCAATCATGAAGGATGGCCACTTGTCGTTTCTCAAGACATTTTAAAACAAATTCATAATTTAAAAAGTACTGTGTATGAGGTAAAATTTGATTTTATATTCTTATTTCATTATATTGATATTTCTATTCAATAAGAAAAAACTCTAGGTAAAGGGAAAAGTAAATGGACAGACAGTCCTACCAATGCCTGTAGGAGTCGAATTAGTTTATGAAGCAGAAAAAGGACTTCTGCGAGGAGAGGAAGTTGACTTATATTTGAAGAGTGCTATTGAAGGAGTCGTCATCAAATGGGCGCAACAGATCAATGATGTCATGATGGAAGACTCCGCGCAGGCCTTTGAAAATGGACAGAATCCTTTACCTAGCGTTGGTTAGACGCTTCAATTATTGTAACTTAGTGTAAAGAACAACCTCATTGAAGTTTAATTAGAAATTGATAAAATATTATCATGTAATTATTTGATATTTAATAAATATCTTGCATAACTTTACAGAACTTGCGTTTTGGAAATCTCGCTTAAGTAACTTGAATTACATTTATGATCAACTGCGCACTGACAGGGTACGATGTATGGCGGTTATACTAGAGAAAACAACTTCGGCATATTACCCTTGTTTTAGTCGCCTTTTTAAAAATATTGTATCAGGTAATAATATAAATAGTATAAATTAACATTAAATTAAAAATGTAATAAACTATAAATTAATTCATTAATAATTTAAAATTTAAATAATACTCTATAGCTCTAGCTGAAGCTCGTGAAATCGACTTATATCTAAGGACACTAGAGAAACATTTTCAAGCCTTAGAAGATACAGATTTCACTGAATGCCAACCTCTTTTCCGTCCGTTATTTCACGTGATATGTATGGTTTGGAGAGATTCCAAATATTATTGCAGCTCTTCTAAGCTGATGGTTTTAATAAAGCAAATTTGTAACTTACTTATTTACCAGGTAAGGTTTACAAACCCCTTAAATCTCATGAATATTTCAAGTAATAAAAGCTTTTTTAAAGCTATTCCGGAGAATATAATATTACTATTTATTTTTAGGCAAAAAAATGTTTAGACCCAAGTACTCTATTTCACAGCGACATAGATGAAGCCCGACAACGTATTCAGCTTACTATTGATATTTTGAAAAGCTTTCGAAATACTTTTGAATATTTTAAGGAGCGACTACCAAGCTACTTTGTTGATAGAACTGTTATTCCCTGGACGTTTCATCCGAACGTAGTGTTCGAAAGGATGAATAGGTTCCTCGACAGGCTCAATACAATACAGTGGTTTTTCAAAACGGTGCTTGAATTTCAAAAACTAGAAAAAATTGAAATCGGTGGAATGAAAGGACGTGTACTTGGAGGACAGATAAGAGATATTTCAGCGGAATTCGATGGATATTTTCATAGCTTTGCGTCAAAATCGTATGATGTTCTGGACCCTGACGATGAAACTTTTAATGAAGATTTTAAAGCTTTTCAAGAAAATATTATCGATTTAGATTTAAAACTATCGACAGTATTAGTAGAGTCTTTTGATAATTCTTCTACTCTTGAAGGTATATTTAAGGTAAATTAAAATGTTAAAATTAAAATTTTTTTTTTAATTATAATAAACATCTTTAATTCAAGTTCGATATTTTTAGCTAGTCGACATTGTTGGTTCAGTTCTAGATCGACCACTTATTAGAAATGAGTTTACAGCAAAATATGTTGAAATAATTGTTATGCTTGAAGAAGAAATTATCACTTGCGAAGTAAGTTAAAATAAATTAGGTCTAAAACCGTCGAATAAAGTATTTATATGGCCTTAAAATTTGAAATGTTATGTTAGGAGCTTTTTAAAGAACAATATCATCGTCAGAACAAGTATGGTCATATGGAGATAGACGCGTTTTTTCCACCGATTGCTGGAGGACTTCTTTACATGACGACTCTTGCTGCAAGAATAACTAAGCCTGTTTCTTGTTTTAGAAATTTACAACATCCGTAAGTAATTATTTGATTTTAAATATATATTCAATGATTTTTTTATACCTACATGTAAAATTGTATTTTGTACATTTAATATTTACTTGAATTGTGGATAGTATAAAGAAATTGTTGAATGTATTAGATTATTAACAAAAATGGTTATAATATTATGCACATATTTGAGTAACATTTTCAGATCTTAAACGCTGATCTTGAAGAACTAATTAGTCTTTAGTCCGCTTTCGCAATTTGCCTTACCCGTTACGCACTTGGGTGGGGCAAATTGCGAAAGCTGATTATTTGACTGACTATCATCTGAAAATTGTGGTAATTGGTAAATTTAATTTGAATTATATGAAATATGATGTACAATTAGCTTTAATAAAATGTTGTCCTGTGAGTCCACGAGTCATCACAGGCCATACTGTAATTGTAATGGTTATTTTAGCATATTTTTTATTCATTACAGTAGCTAATTTACAAGTAGCACAGATAAATATTTATATATTATTTATTACCTAGGATAAAAGATAGCGAAGAGGCGAAAAAAATATTCACTCGATACGAAAAGCTCATTAGCGATATAAATGACTTTAAGAGGAAATATTTTGACGACTGGGCTCTCAACGTACCTAAGATTATAGAGAGTAAATCTAAAAATACAATACTAGCACGACAAGGATCTGACTTAGTCTTAAACTTTAGTCCGACGGTGAGTCTATTTCAATATAAATAATAAAAATAAAAAAGAATATTTATTTTTTTCAATTTAATGCTCTCTTTATAGTTATTAGAACTTATGAAAGAAGTTCATCATTTAAGAAACAACCCAGATTTTCATAAAGATTTACCAGCCGAAAGTCTAGAACTGTTTGGAAAGCAAGAAATATATAGGCAGTATAGAATAAACCTAAATAATACGATAGATTGGTATAATCAGATACGAAAGAACAGCCAAAAAGTTGAATTTGATTTAGTAGAAGATGAAATCAAAGCTATTGATGAAAGAATTGAAATGGCACAAAACGAACTAAATTGGAATTCTAAAGGTGAAACTTTTTACTATTATCAAATTTCCAGATTTTGGACCGGATATACTGATGAACTCATTTTTCCTATTATTCGATTTAAACAGATGCATATACCTACTTGTCCTATACTATTTAACATATTATATTATTTAACAGATTTATTGAATTATCTAGAAGAACTTAATAAGTTGGTCGGTAGTCTATTTATGCGAATGTCTAAGATACAAGCTAATTTAAAAGAAATGAAAACTATAATGACTACATGGGCATTGCAACCATTATTTGAAAGGAAAGAAGGAAAGAAGGTATTTCTCATTCAACTTTTGTTTTCTTTTTATTAAAATTATGTGGAAATCCTATATTATGTTATGTTATTAGGACACTCTACTAAATTTAGATGACTGTCAAGAACGTACAAACAAACGGTACACAGATATTCAAGAAACCGCTGACCGTATAAATGTGTTGTTGCAAGAGAATATGGAGCTTTTTAATATGCAGAATAATCAAGATAGCGAAATATGGTTATCATATGTTTCGTTCATTGATGGATTAATTGAAGAAACATTGTTTAAGTCTATAGCCTGCAGGTATTGCAGAATTATAAAAATAAATATTAGTTAATTTTTATGTAATTTTTTTAACTATATATATTTTTAAATATTTGAAATCATTTTGATAAATAACGGGCATTATTATTTGTCTGACGAAAAATTGTCAGGCTTTTTACATATCTGGAAACCATTTCAGCTTAGGATACATATCTGAACACATGAATCCCAAAAACAAACTGGCACCATTGTTTGAGGCACAACTAGAGCTTTTAGAACCAGATATGGTTTTTTGTCCAAGCCTCGACCCCAATGAAGAGAAAGGCTTTACAGCCATGATAAATAACTTAATTGAGGATATTTTGAAAATGTCAACGTTGATATCAAGAGTAGATCCGAAGAAGGAGGACTCATATGAAATTGAAATTATAACTCAGAACGATGTCGTGGAAATGAAAGATGAAATTTTAAATGGGATTGAGAGAGTAACTATATGCAAATTTAGTAAAAGTGAAATAAAATAAAAAAAATAGATTCTCACTGTATCCTGCCCACTGCAGAGTAGGCAGACGAGTTTCGAATTTTTCGCCTTGGTGCCAGAGCGAAGAATTGAAAAAATTAATAAACAATAATACATTCCTTTGACTGGGGATCGAACCCACAACTGTTCTGTTACAGTCATCATATAGCACCATACAGGTCTGCGCCACGACGTTAAAATCGATTTATATTTATTAAAAAAAATATACTTTTTAGGTTATTGAAGAAGCCAATGACTTTTGTAAGACTTTCGAAAATTATTCTTATTTATGGCTAGAAGAAAGAGATGCAATAATGGAAATATTTTTGACTTATGGTAGAATATTAACACCAGATGAAATCGATCGAATCGGTTCCGATGATAAAGATGTAGTACCGCCTGTGCCTTGTGCACCTAAAATGGAGGGTTTCAGAGAACAAATCGATCATTATGAAAATTTATTTCTAGATATAGAAGATATGGATTCTTACAAAGTATTTAATTCGTGGTTTCAGGTAAAATTAAAAATAAACTTAAATCTCTTGTACATATTTATGTCAACATTATATTTTATTAATTTGATTATACTTTAATAATTACGTAATTGATAAAATAAATATTTATAGGTTGACATAAGACCATTTCGACAAGCGCTTTTAAATACGGTACGTAAGTGGGGGAATATGTACAAAGAGCATTTAGTCGAAAACGTTACATCAAGTTTAAGTGATTTAGGAAATTTTATTCGCAGAGCCGATGAAGGTATACTTTGATAGACATATTATAAACAAATACATATATATTAAAATAATAAATATATGGGGTTTGTTTTAATTAGGTCTTCTGCAACCCGTCCCTGAAGGCGACTACGAAGCTTTAGTTTCAGTAATGGGTTATTTAATGCATGTCAAAGACCGTGCTTTAACAACAGATGACATGTTCCAACCGCTAACGGAAACTATAGAACTGCTCAAATTTTACGATATGGATATACCTGAAGAGGTCAACGTACTTTTACAGGTGTGTATCTATATACATTAATATGATATTGTGTCTTTTAAATCTACCGCGCTTTGCAAGATCTAGAACATGGATTTTTAATGACAAATCACTCCATTCAATATTCGCTTATACCTTTTTTGTGTTAGGTGGTGTTGTTTAGTCTAATCTAACTGAAAAATACAAAGTAATATTTTTTTTATTATAAATTCATTTGAAATTAGATTGAAGTCACAACTATCGTATATCCGTAAATAGAAACATCTTAGTTGCGCTAATATGAATAAAAGTTGATAATAAATAGTAAAAAAATCAATGTACATTATATATATTTATTTTAAGGAACTACCAGAACAATGGCAAACAACGAAAAAATTAGCTATAACAGTCAAACAACAGGTGGCACCTCTACAGGCGGCTGAAGTAGCTGGTATTAGGAAAAAGATAACGACTTTTGATTCACATGTCACCTATTATAGAGAAGTCTTTAAGAAATATGATGTAAGTATTAATATTTTACAGGCATTAGTGGTGGGCACACGCGTGCAACTGTAAACATGATAATTGTGGTTCGATTTTCACTCGAGTGAATGAAATATTTAACGTTCTCATTTTCTTGCTCTAGAAACGCGGCGTTCAGTTCCTTGATTAAGCTCACAATGCCACGTGAATTATTATAATTTATAGACTATATTACTGTAAAGTTTCATCTAAAACCGTTCAGTATATAATTATTGTGTGAAAGTGGGACACAAGATTCATCTTCAATTTCCACATTTATAATATAAGTAAGATTTTTAGTTGAAGAAAATTTATAAAAAGGAAATATATAATAAATCACTTCGTCACAAACAATACATCAATCTGTATAAGATATTAATCTTTTTTGTCTATATAGCCTATATTATTAGGGTGCACTTATTTTTTTTTAATCTTTAGTATTACAATGCATTTTAAGAACAGAAAAAGCGTCCGCCTACAATATTTTAAGCTAATTTAAAAAGGCCCAGAAACGACAAATATTACACTTCTCAGATGGAATTGAAATATTTTTACGCGTACATTCATGGACACGATGTTATAATAAATACAATTGCTTTTATATAAATAAAGTTTAATATTTTGAACAGTTCTTTAAATACGAATGCGACGATCCTTACTTAGTGATGTCGCGAGTAGATAAAGAGATGCTTCATTTGGAAGACGAGATGAAAAGCATACAAGAATCTGGCTCTCTGTTTGAAGTAAACGTTCCTGAGTTTAAATTATTAAAACAATGCAGGAAAGAACTGAGAATGCTAAAGGTAAAGTTAATAAAAATAAAAGAAATAAAGACTTTACAGGATAAATAAAATGTTTGTCGACTAATCATTTATATAAAATTGTTGAATTTTTGTACAGCAACTTTGGGATTACGTGTATATTGTAAGAACTAGCATAGAAGATTGGAAAACAACACCGTGGCGTAAAATTGATGTTGAAAATATGGACATTGAGTGCAAAAAATTTGCGAAAGAAATAAGATTGTTGGACAAAGAAATGAGAAGGTACTGTATAGAAATGAAGTTAAAACTATTATTTAGATTTTACCAAGCCTAAAGGATGATTTTGAACATATTTAACGATGAAAATAATTTCCCATCATTACATACATATTTACATATTCGTTCGTTATCAGATTGGACATTTTTGTTTTAGTTGGGACACTTACATTAACTTAGAAGCTACAGTAAAAAATATGTTAACATCTCTCAGAGCAGTAGCTGAATTACAAAATCCTGCTATAAGAGAAAGACATTGGGACCAACTTATGAGAACTACTAAGGTAGTACAATAGAAACAGCTTACTAGCATTTAAGTAATTAAAAAACATGTAAATAATAAACACTAAAATTATCCCAATATATTAAATATGAATTGTATATAAAAGCGTATGTATAATGCTAATGTGATTTGCACAAATTGGTATGAACTTTAATTGGTTATAATTTTATTCAACATGTCGCATGCATGTTCACATTCGTGTATCGGTGTTATTTAATTTGCTCGTTAAAAGCCTACAAGTACACTAAATGTAAATTGTACATATTTATAAGAAAAAAACTTGTGGTTTGCTATTTCAAGGTGTAAATACGTTTGTGATCCACAGAGCTTAGCTGCATTGCCACCTGAACTCACTGTAAGTATGATAAATGATGTGATAAATATAAAAAAAATAGCCTAACAGCGTTATTGCATTAAAATATGCCTGTAAACTATTAATTAAACCGATATATGAAAATATATCTAAATAAATAATAAAATAAATAAAATATCACGTAACATATTAACGTAAGGTAAACCAAATAATAATATACATATGCACTATTTATGAAAATATGTAATTTTTTTGCTTATGCAATCTATTTGCAAATGCACTTGCTATATACATGTACTTAAAGTTACTAAGTACATCAATCAATATTATTTTTTTAAGTAGTGGGCATATATGTTTATAAATAAACTAATATAGGTGAGAATTGTAATGGATGCAAACACCACGTTAGCTGACTTATTGGCATTAAATCTTCATGAGTTTGAAGAAGAAGTTAAGAATATTGTAGATAAAGCGGTAAAAGAAATGTCAATGGAGAAAATTTTGAAAGATTTACACACAACTTGGAGTGGAATGGAGTTTGAGCAAGAAATGCATACAAGAACAGGTTGTATATTATTGAGAGCTAGCGAGGAACTTATTGAGACTCTTGAAGAAAATCAGGTATGAAAAGATATTTAGGATTTATTATTATTGTGGGAATGTACTTTGGCCCCTTACAGATATTTCATGGAGGAAGAGTAAAATATATACGATGATATTTGTTTTATGTATATTTCATAGGTACAACTACAAAATTTGATAACTTCGAAATTTATTGCACATTTCCTAGAAGAAGTGTCGTGTTGGCAGCAAAAATTATCGGTGGCTGACCAAGTAATAACAGTTTGGTTTGAAGTTCAAAGAACTTGGACACATTTGGAAAGTATTTTTATGAGTTCTGAAGACATAAGAAAACAATTACCTGATGATTCTGCACGTTTTGATAGGATCGATGCTGAATTTAAAGTAAAACATAATTTTATTTATTTATATATTACTTCCAAGTTATGGAAATGTTATAATCATGTTATTTCTTTCATCATTGTAGATTTTATCCAAAGACATGTCAAGGACACCTAACGTTGTAGAAGGTACTAATAAAGAAGGTTTAGTCGCAATCCTAGACAGTTTGCAAAAGGACTTGATTATATGTGAAAAAGCCTTAGCTGAGTATTTAGAAACTAAAAGATTGGCATTCCCAAGATTTTATTTTGTATCTTCAGCTGATTTGTTGGATATATTGTCAAATGGCAATCAAGCGGATTTAGTGATACGGTCAGTAGGGATATGATTTTTTTTGTGAATATTATAATAATATATGTAAACTCATATTTTTTGACTGGTTTGTAGACATCTTACAAAATTATTTGATTCAATTGCAAAACTTAAATTTATTGAAAGTGACGTAGCAGGTGAAAAAATGGCTTCTGGGATGATAGCTAAAGACGGTGAACTTGTTCCATTTCATGGTCAATGTGATTGTACTGGCGCCGTAAGTAAATAATTATAAAAAACGTTTTTTTCATGAAATTTGTTTCTCTTTAAATTTTTTGAATCCTCATTGATTGCGTGATATTTTGTAATCGATTCAGTCATATTTTCAGGTAGAAATATGGCTCAATCGATTACAAGATATCATGCGGTCAACAATTCGTCAGTACTTTGGTGAAGCTATCGTATCTTATGAAGAAAAGTCACGAGAACAATGGCTTTTTGATTTTATGGCACAAGTTTCTTTGTGTTGTTCACAAATTTGGTGGACATCAGAAGTAAATATTGCCTTTGGTAGACTTGAAGAAGGATATGATAATGCTTTGAAAGATTATTATAAAAAGCAACTGTCTCAACTTAGTACACTAATAACTTTGCTAATTGGTGAACTCAGTAAACAAGATCGACAAAAAATCATGACTATTTGCACTATTGATGTGCATTCAAGAGACGTTGTAAGCAAATTAATTCAAGGCAAAGTAGAAGCTGGATCAGCATTCCAATGGCAATCTCAACTAAGACACAGGTTTTGAAAACCTAATTGTATTATCTGCACGTAATTGTAAAGATTATTTAATTTACACAGTTTAATGTCAATCTTCACCCAGTGCATTTTTTAAATATTTTGAGAAAGATAATTAAATTTTAATTCTTTATTGAAAATGTCGTCGTGTTATTGCTAAGCAGTGTAAAAAATCGTAGCTCCCATTTAACTGCGCTCACGCTCACTGCCCCACGACTGGCCTCAATTATTATTTTATGTATACAAATTAATTATATGATTTATGTTATAGATGGGATGAAAAAGAAATGCACTGTTTTGCAAATATCTGCGACGCTCAATTTAGATATAGTTATGAGTATTTGGGAAACACGCCAAGATTGGTAATAACACCACTGACTGATCGATGTTATATTACTTTAACTCAGGTAAAGTTACAATTTTTATCAATATTACTCTTAATAAGTTAACGTAACAAGACAAGAAGTTTTAAAGAATAGCATCATATATTTGATATAATTTAGTATCTTGTGTATTAAATATATTTAGGTACTGTAATAAGTTGTATAAAATTGTCTTGAACTATTCAATTATATTTTTAGTCGTTACATTTGATAATGGGAGGCGGACCAGCGGGGCCTGCTGGTACGGGGAAAACAGAAACGACGAAAGACTTGGGAAGAGCTTTGGGTATAATGGTTTATGTATTTAATTGTTCTGAACAAATGGATTATCAGGTACTTTTCAAAAACCTAAATATACAGTTTGTATATTTAGTTTTAACTGTTTTTTTTATAAATAGCCTACAAATACTACTTTTAGATTATTTATTGAAGATAAATTAACTTGTTAGTACAAGTAGTTTTTTAAAAATACTTTTTTTCAGTCTTGTGGAAATATTTACAAAGGTTTAGCCCAAACTGGTGCTTGGGGATGTTTTGACGAATTTAACAGAATATCTGTTGAAGTACTTTCTGTAGTGGCTGTTCAAGTTAAATCAGTACAAGACGCTATAAGGTTTGATATAAAATGACTAAGACATTTTTAAGGAACAGTTTTCTATTTAGTAAAGTAACAATTTTTTTTTATTATAGAGATAAGAAAGAAAAATTTAATTTTATGGGCGAGACCATTGTATTAGTTCCAACCGTAGGTATATTTATTACAATGAATCCTGGTTACGCTGGAAGAACAGAATTACCTGAAAATTTGAAAGCTCTATTTAGGCCTTGCGCCATGGTTGTACCAGATTTTGAGTTAATTTGTGAAATTATGTTGGTAGCAGAAGGATTTCAAGATGCGAAAATATTAGCCAGGAAATTTATTACATTATATACATTGTGTAAAGAATTATTGTCTAAACAAGACCATTACGATTGGGGTTTGAGAGCTATTAAATCTGTTTTGGTAGTAGCTGGTTCCTTAAAGGTGCATGAATAACAAATATAATAGATAGAATACTAATTCTTTTTCGTAAAAGAAAAAATACTTATAACTTATATTTTCTATAGAGAGGAGATCCCGGTAGACCTGAAGAGGAAGTCTTAATGAGAACTTTACGTGACTTCAATATACCTAAAATTGTAACAGACGATATGCCTGTCTTTATGGGTTTGATTGGTGATTTATTTCCTGCCTTAGAAGTACCAAGAAAACGAGATTTAGAATTTGAAAGAACTGTCAAACAAGCTGCTATGGATCTACTATTACAGCCAGAAGATAATTTTATATTGAAAGTTGTACAATTAGAGGAATTACTCGAAGTTCGTCATTCTGTGTTTATCGTAGGTAATGCTGGGACAGGAAAAACTCAAGTTTGGAAAACACTTTTTAAGACTTATCAAAATTTAAAAAAGAAACCAATATATAACGATTTAAATCCTAAAGCAGTTACTAACGATGAACTCTTTGGTATCATCAATCCTGCCACAAGAGAGTGGAAAGACGGTTTATTTTCAGTTATCATGAGAGACCAAGCTAATATAGTTGGTGAAAATCCAAAATGGATACTTTTAGACGGTGATATAGATCCGATGTGGATTGAATCTTTAAATACGGTAATGGATGACAATAAAATATTAACTTTAGCCAGTAACGAAAGAATAGCACTCACACCAAGTATGAGATTGATGTTTGAGATTTCTAATTTGCGCACAGCTACACCGGCGACTGTGTCTAGAGCTGGGATTTTATATATAAACCCTCAAGACTTAGGTTGGAATCCGTAAGTATCATGTCTTTTCATATAATTATCTATTAACTTAGGTACATACAATATTAAAAATACCTATCAATTTCAGCTATGTAACGAGTTGGGTTGAAACTCGAAAAATTCCAGCAGAAAAATCAAATTTAGTCATTCTCTTCGACAAATACATTCCTCCATGTTTAGAAAATATAAGGAATAGATTTAAGAAAATAACTCCAATAGCCGATATGGCACATATACAAATGCTTTGCCATTTGCTCAGTTGTTTATTAGTACCTGAGAATACACCTCCCGATTGTCCTAAAGACTGGCATGATATTTTCTTCGTTTTTGCTTGCGTTTGGGCATTCGGTTCTGCTATGTTTCAAGATACTAATGTGGATTACAGAATTGGTAAGTTGTTTTAATTTAAAATAGATCAACAAGATGTTTTAAATAACGCAAATCACAATTATTACAAAACTATTCATAAGATTCTCTTTTACGCTTACGATTTGCAATAGTTTGAAATATTTTCAATACAATATTCATTGTTATTCTTTGGAGACAATATGATCTGACTTTTTAAAATTACATTAAATATATTTCTTTTAGAATTTTCAAAGTGGTGGGTCAACGAGTTCAAATACGTAAAATTTCCTACTGGTGGTACAGTATTTGATTATTACATTGACCCTGAAACCAAGCAGTTTATTCCTTGGACTGAAAAGATTACAAAATTCGAATTAGACAGCGACATACCACTACAAGTAAATAATTCATATTATTATAGTAATATGTAAATACTAATAAATGATTTTTTACGAAGATATATATATATA
>FAPP01002869.1:0-11434 GCA_001485965.1 Heliconius ismenius | reverse complement strand
AGCTTTGCACAAGTACAAGATGTCCGTGGAACGAATGCTGGTTGGGATCTGCAAGTACGCATGACCGACTTTAAAGCAACCAAAGAAACAGTCAATGATACCTTGCTTGGGTCAGAGATTTCATTATTAAGCCCAAGAATTCAGTATGAAGGAAGCACGGCTGGAAATGCGCCAGTGGCTCATGCCAATGGATTGAAATTGATCCCAAATTCTTCTGCTGTATCCGTGATGAAAGCAGAAAAAGATAAAGGCGCTGGTGTCTCTTCCGTGGTTTGGGGCAATCAAGCAAACTTAGATGCACAAGAGGCCGACGATTCCGTTGACGTAGTCACAAATAATGCGATCCAATTATTTGTGCCAGGATCGACAGCGAAAGATGCAGCACAATACAAGTCCACATTGACTTGGGAATTATCAACTACTCCTGAGAATGATGATAACGAAGATGTAAACCAACCTGAGTAAAATGTTGGCGAATAGTCCTGATGAAACCAACGGTTTCAGCTGATAGAAGTGAACGATGTAGCGTTACAATTTTGTAGCGCTACTTTCTTTAAAGAAAGGGGTAAACGAATGAAACAAGCAAGTACATACCGAAAAAATAAAATCCAACAGGCAGGGCTAGTACTGCTTATGGTATTGGTTAGTTTGTTGGCATCGATGCATGTGGGCGCAGAAGAAGGAACGTTGAATTTTTATGTGACGCCAGAGTTCTCAGAAAATCAAAAAACAGGAAACGAGCGTTACTTTCAGCTAACACTTGCGCCAGATGCGACAGAAAAATTGACATTGAAACTACAAAACGCCAATGCCGAAGCAAAGAAAATCAAAATCACGCCACATACTGCGTATACGAATGTGATGGGGGTCGTGGAGTACGGACAAGACGCGGAAGAATCCGATCCAACGCTCAAGCATTCGCTGGGTGAGTTGATTGAACAACCAGAAATCATTGAACTTGGTGGTAACGAAACGAAAACGGTGACGCTCGATCTGAACATGCCTAAAGAAGCCTTCGAAGGCTTCTTAGCGGGTGGCTTACGGATCGAAGAAGTCAAAGAAGAAGCAACAGAAGAAACGAGTGATGAAGAAGGGGTCGCCATCCAAAATGAGTTTGCGTATATTATCGGTGTGGTGGTGAGTAACAATCAAGACGCTGTGCAACCTGATTTAGATTTGTTAGATGTTTTTGCCGATCAACTGAACTATCGCAATGTGATCAGTGCGAATCTCCAAAACTTCACTCCGACATTTGTGAATCGCTTAGAAGTCGAAGCAACGGTTCAAAAAGTGGGCGAAGAAGAAATTTTATACCAAGCCAGTCAAGAGCAAATGCAAATGGCGCCAAATTCCAATTTTAACTTTCCGATTTCTTTAGAAGGGGATCGCTTTCGTAGTGGTGAGTATCTGTTGAAAATGAAGGCAAGTTCAGGAGAAGACGAATGGGAATGGGAACGGAAGTTTACCATTGATACGGACGAAGTCCGATTATTAAATAAGCAAGATGTTACAATCGATACGAGTATCAATTGGTGGATGATTGGCTCAATCATATTACTTGTTTTATTACTTGGAATTGTTCTTTATCTATATATTCATAAAAGAAAGAAAGAGCAAATAAATAAGAGGAATGAGAAGGAGTGAATGAAATGACCTCAAGATTAAGAAGAACGATTCTTCTTTTAGGGATGACCATTCTAGTGATACCATTCATATCAATCGGTGTGTTCTCCGCAGAGATAATGATGGGCACAGAGGAACATGAACAACAAGTAGAAAGGCCACCGGTAAAAAATTCTTTAGAAGAAGATTTGACTGAGGATCCTCGCTTTTTCTTTACTCAATCTCAATTGAAAGGAACAGTAAATGAACCGATAAATGTGAGTTTTTCTTCTGATCAAGAAGTATCAGAGGCGCAGGTATTCTTACCAGATGAAGCAAAGATCGTTAAAGAACAGTTACCAGAAGGAACCTCAGTTGTAAAAGGAGAGCAGCCTCGTGAATGGTTGATTCAGTCAGAACGTGCTAAAAATACATTTGTTATTCTCTTATTATTTGATAAAGATGGGAGCTATGAACTATCGGTAGAAGAAACGACAGCCCGTGTAGAAATCAGAGAACAGGGAGAGACTAATGAAGAACCTCCGATTGAAGAGACAGAATCTTTCGACGACAATCTATCCGAAAATATGCAGGAGCAACAAATAAATGAAGAAAATCATGTAATATCTAAAATAGACAAAAAAGCATTCTCAATCAATGATTTCAATACAATTGTTACTTCTGATAATTTTTTAAATTACTTTGGTTTGTCCGGCACTGCTTCTGTTAATGAGAATATAGTAACTTTAACAGAAGCAAGAAATGGCCAATCAGGTAGTATGTATTTAAAAAATAAAATAGACAGCACATATCCTTTTATTCTAACTGGAAAAGTTTTTTTAGGACACAATAGTAACTCTGCCGATGGGATGGGATTCGGTTTTCATAAGGATTCTACCGATTCAATTGGTCTCACAGGTTCTGGTTTTGGATTAGCTAATTTAACAGATGTATTTGGTTTTAAGTTAGATACTTATTATAACGGAACTAACTCTCATCCATTTAGACCTGACCCGATAAACACAGGGGCTTTTGGTTCGTTCGTGTATATGGATGGTGAATGGTTTACTTCTTATACAGGAAATGATGCGCCAGCTAGATCAATCTCTCGACCATCTGGTCTTTGGAGAGATATTAGGATTATGCTATCTGAAGAGTCTATCCTTCGAATAGAGTACGAAGATATGTTGTGGGAAAAGGAAATGCCTTCTAATTTAAAAGATTCTGATTTGAGTTTTTTAGTATCTGCATCTACAGGTGCAGTCAATGCCTTACAACAATTTGAATTTGAGAGTTTTCAATATTCAAGAGAAAATACCACGATTGTAGTTAACTATATAGATGATAGTGGTAATAATATATTAGAATCTAAAGTAATTGATGGATTGATTGGTGACGAATACCAAACAGAGCCCAAAGCGATATCAGGATTCACTTTGAAGGAAATTCCAGAAAATGCATTTGGTATTTTTAAAGAAGAAGAGCAGGTAGTTAATTATATCTATATAAAAGACATAATTGAACCCGTAGATCCATTGGATCCAGAAATAGAAGTGACCCCAGAAAATAAACCCGATCTGCCAGAAGAGCAAGGTCTATTAAGTATCGATTTTGTTTCTTCCTTTAACTTTGGTTCACAAGCTATTTCTATTCACGACCAAACCTATTATGCACAACCACAACGGTTGTTAAATGAAGATGGGTCGGCTAATGAGACGGAAGAACGACCAAACTATGTGCAGATCAGTGATCGACGCCCAGAATCTGAGCGCAATGGTTGGGAATTGGCCGTCACGCAAAAAGAACAATTTAAGGGGAAAGAAAATCAAGTATTGAATGGGGCCAGTCTAAGTCTGTCAAACCAACAAGTTGTTACTGCTCAAGGTGGAACAGCACCTGGACTGCAATCTGTACCCTGTGAGCTAATCCCAGGGAATCGTCGTACCTTGTTGAAAGCACAAGGAAATGAAGGGATAGGTACTTGGATCTATCGGTTTGGTGATGCAGAGACGGCTAAAGAGAGTGTTGCGTTACATGTTCCAAAAGGGGTGAATCCAGAAGCAACTAGTTATTCGACAACATTGACATGGGAATTAAGTGCAGTCCCTGAAAATTAAACTAGAATATCGTTTTCCCTTTGCTGTATGTTTAGTCTCCCTACTAAATTAAGGTTACCCAGGTTATTGAGTAAAAATATTTGTTTAGTTACTTTAGTAAAATCAGTAAATAAATAAGAGGAATTTATCAAAATAATCAGATATGAAAAAGAGAAAGGAGTATATCAGATGAAAATAATCTTAACACAGGATGAATACATGCGTCAGTTTCAAGAAAGTATGCCACAAGATAAAAATGAAAACGAAGCACTAAACAAGTACCTAACGCAACAATTCGAGCAACTGCATCAATTAATAAGTACGATTTCACCAGATAATTTTTGGGGAAATTTCCCGAAGATCTTAGGGGTCGATGCGAAACTAATGTTAGTTGCAGAGTTGATTGGTTATGACTATAGCAAATTGCCAATAAAAGAGGTCCTAAGAATCGTTGAGACAGACTATCGTACGTACTTCAAGGAACTTTGCGGCAATGAGCTGAGTACAAAAAATAAATATTCGATGGTATTTAATATAGTATAAAGTTTACTAAGAGAAGGAACCACCTAATAATTACTTAGGTGGTTCCTTCTCTATTTTATTAAGATAATGAAATAGAGTCGTTTGGGTATATCCATTGTTAAGAAAAGAATACTCAAAAAAATAGTTTATATAACTGAATTTATATGAAATTAATATTTAAATATAGAATCTTTGTTTTTCTGTAGCTCTAATACTGTTTTGCCCAGTTTTTTTATACCATAATCTATGTCACTGAAGGTAACTTTTGAAATACTTAAGCGAATTAAATTAATTTCTTGAAATTTTGGTATAAAGCAATTATCTAAGCTATTAACTAAGATTTTTTTTTGTTTCAGAACATCAGCCAGTTCTCTAGAGGAGATATTATCTGGTAATTTTAAAGAGAAATAAAAACCAGTATCTGGAATATAAGGATACATACTAGGAGGCAAATATTTATAACAGCACCTTTTCACCTCTTTCATTTTTAAATAATATAATTTTTTCATTTTAGTTAGATGTTGTACTAATATCCCATTCTCAAACTGATTAGCAATGATTTCAAGAGATAAAGAGGGCGTAGAAAAATCTCTACAAAATTTATAGTATCGAAAATCTTTGATTAGATCCTTTGGCAAAATAACTGTAGCAACACGTAATCCAGGAAATAAAATTTTTGAAAAACTTTTTACGTAAATAATTTTTCCATTGGGATTAAAAGTAAATATTGGATCAGATTTACTGTTAAGATCTAAGTCACCAAGAAAGTCATCCTCTAAGATATAAACATCATATTTGTCAGATAATTCTGCAATTTTTTGTTTTGTTTTATTGGAATAAGAATGTCCTAAAGGATTATGAAATCTAGACATAATATAGAATAATTTAATGTCATTATTCTTAAAGATATCTTCTAATTCATCTAGATCAATATTATAGTTTTTTACAGAAATACCAATAACATCACTATTTGAAAGTTTAGCGGAGCATAAGGCTCCGTAGTAGGAAGGTTGCTCAACTAAAATTTTTGTTTTTTTGTTCGGAAAAGGCATATTGATCAAAATATCAATTGCTTGCTGCGATCCAGTCGTAAATATTAGTCGATCTTTAGTTGTGAAAACTTGATGGTTAGATAAATCATCTAATACATATCGTTTTAGTCTGTCTGTCGTATTCTTATTCACATATGATGATAAATCAATTTCCTTTATAGAAAGATAAAATTTTTCGGAAGATAATATAGAATTTTCTGGTTCTGCGGATAAAAAATCAATTATCTCTGTAGTATTTTTATATTTATTTGTTGGCTTAGCTACAAAGTATCCTTTTTTCGGAATTGAGTAGATAATTTCTTTTTTTTCCAGTTCTTCTAGCACTTTGATAATTGTGTTTTTGCTACAAGAATAGAGAGAAGCTAAATTTCTAATAGAAAGTAGTTTTTCTCCAGGCTGCATATTATTTTGTTCTATGTTTATTTGTAATTTTTTTTCTAATTGTTTATATAGCATGGCTATTCCTCCACTCTGTATGGGTACAGTTAATAAAAATAATCATTTACCAAAAAATGACACTGACATATTATTTGTACATCAAGTAAAATAATTCAAATTTATAATAGGTTAGTTTAGTATTCAGTAAATTTAAATATTTAACAAATAAAAGAGAGAGGGGATCAAAATATTTTTTATTGTAGCATACTTTATGCTTTTTCTATTTGTAATACTAAAACATAGATTACTTTATTTGCAATTTATAATTTAAGCTAAGGAATTGATATAAAGTTGATAATATTTACAGGTCTTTAATTATTACAAAGATTATATGAGAAAATAATACCGTGAAACGAGGGGATTATAATAAAATTTTTACGAAACGGAAGCATAGCTGGAATTCTAGCTTATACTTTATGGGGAATACTTGGGATATTCTGGAAGTTATTAGAAAAATTATCTCCATTTGATATACTTGCATATCGATTTCTATTTTCTTCAGCTTATATGTTGCTATATATAGATCTTACAGGAAATGTAAGTGAGTTTCTAGGTAGTTTAAAAAAAATATATGATCAAAAGCAATTGAAATGGTTAATATTAGCATCTATATTGATTGCAATAAACTGGGGTATGTATATTTATATGGTATCTAATAAACAAGCTACAGAAGCTAGCTTAGGTTATTACCTACTACCTATACTTAATATAGTTGTAGCTGTGACTATTTTTAAAGAAAAAATGACTCGTTACACATTAATTTCTACAATTTTAGTATTTTTGGGCGTAATAATAATGACAGTAAGTTTACACTCTATTCCTTTAAACATGTTCATATTGATTATGTCATTTTGTTTATATGGAATTGTAAAAAGAAAGATCAGCATATCGCCTATTTTTTCAATAGCAATAGAAAACTTAATTATCTTACCCATTGCAGTAATATATTTGTACATGTATAGTAGTTTATCTTTTTTTTCATACAGTTCAAATCTAAAATTACTTATTATGATGTCTGGATTAGTTACAATAATACCACTTTTTTTGTTTTCTATATCAATAAAAAAAATTAACTTCATTACTTTGGGTTTTATTCAATACATTAATCCCACTTTGCAGTTAGGAATAGCCATAGTTATTTTTCATGAGCCATTAACTCAGATACACGTAATTGTCTTTTTTTTAATTTGGTTGGGCATTCTAATTTATATTGCTGAAATCATAGTAACGAATAAAACAAAATATCATAGTTAGTTAAATTTAGCTATAACTAATATTTATGAAAGGAAGGGACTATTATGAATAGATATATAATAATTTCATGGATTTTAATTTGTTTATCTATATTAATAATCTATAATATAAAAAATTTTTCGCAAGAGGCCAATTCCATTACATCAAGTGTAGAGAAATCAAAAAATATCTCAGATAAGACTAATAGTGATACTTCAAAAATTAAAGAAGAGGACTATAGAAAAGTTGTTGTATTAACTTTTGATGATGGGCCAGACCCAGTTAATACCGTTAAGCTATTAGATATATTAAAAGAAAATAACATTTCAGCTACCTTTTTTTTAGTTGGAAAAAGCGCTGAAAAGTACCCTGAAGCTGTCAAAGAAATATTTAAAGATGGTCATGAAATTGGTAATCATACATTTGATCATAAGGATCTTAAAACACTGAGTAGCAAAGATATTAAAAATGAAATTGATAAGACAGATAGAATAATTCAAAACTTAATAGGTAGAACTCCTAAATATATTCGGCCACCATATGGATCAGTAGATAAAGAAATAGCCAACATTATTAATAGACCAATAATAAACTGGAGCGTAGATTCTGAAGATTGGAAGTCTCAAAATACTGATATGATAATTCAGCATGTATTACAAACAGTGTATGATGGGTCAATAATATTATTTCACGATACACACAAAGAAACAATTAAAGCAATACCTTATATCATTCGTGATTTAATCAAAAATGGATATAAAATTATTACGCTTAATGAGCTTCTTAATAGTCCAAATAATAACGAAATTTATTATGGTAAGAATGATCATAGAGCAGCTGATAATTAATTTTAAGTATAAAATTTATTAAGATGACAGTTAGAATTGTATTGTATGATGGTTGTAGTGTCCAACAGAGTATATCCTGTTGGGCTTTCTAGAAAATGACATTGAAGTTGAGCAAGAAAAATAAAAGGCATGTGTCAGAAACTTAATAGTTTTTGACACATGGTTAAATTCGCGGTACAATAGGATTTGTAGCGTTTCATAAACTTATGTCAAAAAGTTGAGGGGGGTTTCCATGATTTTAGAGAATAAATTGGGTTTAACGAATCAGGTTGAGTTGGCCAAGGCTGAAGAGAAACTCAGTAAGCAAAAAGCAAAAGAATTATATGATTCTGGAAAAATAAATGAAATCGAAGTCGGCACGTTTAAAGGCTTATCTGAAATTCATGATTTTCTCTTTTCAGAAATTTATGATTTTGCAGGAAAAATTCGGACGGTTAATATTGCAAAAGGAAATTTTCGTTTTGCACCAGTCATGTACTTGGAACATTCGTTAAAGCATATTGATCAGATGCCGCAAAGTTCTTTTGAAGAGATTATTAAGAAATACGTGGAGATGAATATTGCTCACCCTTTTCGCGAAGGAAATGGACGCAGTACTAGAATTTGGCTGGATCTCATATTAAAGGAAGAATTGCAAAAAGTTGTTGATTGGAACTTGATCGATAAAGCGGACTATCTTTCTGCAATGGAGCGAAGTCCAATAAACGACTTGGAAATACGCTATCTGATTTCCAATGCCCTGACTGATAAGATCAGCGATCGTGAGTTATATATGAAAGGAATCGATGTTAGCTATTTTTATGAAGGATACTCTGAGTATACGATAGATGATTTGTAAGAGCAGGTGAGTTAAATGACAAAATATGGCTATGCACGTGTCTCAACTGCTTCTCAAAGTACAAAGGAGCAGATACAACAGCTGCTTGAGAACGGTGTAGAGAAGAAGAATATTTTTTCTGAAAAATTTACAGGTACGAAACGAGATCGACCGAAGTTTAATCAGCTGTTGGCTGGTCTGAAGCCTGGAGACGAAATCGTTGTTACGAAACTTGATCGATTCGCCCGTAATACAAGAGAAGCACTAGAGATCATTGAACCTTTACTCGATGATAACGTCACGATTAAGGTATTGAATCTAGGAACGATCGAAAATACATCGATGGGTCGAATGGTTACACGTACGTTGTTGAGTGTAGCTGAAATGGAACGTGATATGATTGTAGAACGTACTCAGGAAGGGAAATTATTTGCGAAAAAGAATAATCCTAATTTTAAAGAAGGACGTCCGAAAGCAACAATCACACCAAAGAAGAGGCATGCATATGAATTGATTACTTCCGGTAAATCGTATAAAGAAGTGGAAGCCATAACGGGTTTCAGTCGTAGTACACTTTTTAGAATTAAGAAACAAATAGAAGCGAGTGAGTAGAAGATTGATAAAATGAATATAAAAATCTCTTTTAAATCAAATAAATCGTTGTTTATACGAGCATTCTAAGGTCAGGTTCACTCATTAAGATGTATCATTGTCGAACGAAGCGTCATACCAGCTACGAATAGACATATTTTTAGGGGGGAACGAAGTAAATGAAAGAACAACAATTAGGCTATACTTTTTGGGGACGTCCATTATATGGATTAGAACGAAGAACGGCTGTATCGATCGATTGCGCTTGCGGTGAGCTGATTCAACAAAATATTCAAACGAAACAATATCATTGTAAAAATTGTGGGAATTGTTACCAATTTATTGATCAAGACTTCCAATTGCTAAATTAAAAAAATAAGTAGGTTTATTATAGTCAGACAATTAGTCTGACTTTTTTGCTATTTTAGAATGTTCCCCTTTACAAACACGAACGTATGTTTGTATAATCGAATTGAAATGGGGGAGAAAAACATGCTTGATTACTCAAATGAGCTAGTCAATGATTACTTTTTGATCGATATAAAAAGTTTTTATGCGAGCGTTGAATGTGTCGAAAGAAATTTAGATCCATTAACAACGCCTTTAGTTGTGATGAGTCGAGCAGATAATACAGGGTCAGGGCTTACTTTAGCCGCTTCACCAACTGCCAAAAGTAAGTATGGAATCACGAACGTTAGTAGACCGCGTGATCTACCTTATCCATTACCAAAAGAATTACACATTGTACCACCAAGGATGAACTTATATATTAAAAAAAATATGGAAGTAAACAGTATTTTTCGGCAATACGTCGCAGATGAAGACTTATTGATTTATTCGATCGATGAGTCGATTCTAAAGGTAACAAAATCACTAAACTTATTTACGACACCTGGTACAAGAAGTGAGAGACGAAAACAGCTCGCAAGAAAGATACAGCTACACGTTTACCGTCAAACTGGTTTAATTGCAACTGTCGGAATTGGTGATAATCCTGTTTTAGCTAAATTAGCCTTAGATAATGAAGCCAAGCATAATAAAGGATTTGTTGCGGAATGGACGTACCAAAATGTGCCAGAAAAAATTTGGGCGATTAAAGAAATGACGGACTTTTGGGGGATCGGATCACGCATGAAAAAAAGATTGAACCACATGGGGATTCTGAGTATTAAAGATTTAGCCAATTGGGACCCATACGCTCTCAAGAGGCAATTAGGGGTTATTGGACTACAGCTCTATTTTCATGCGAATGGGATTGATCGAACGGATATCGCAGAACCGCCAGAACCAACCAAAGAGAAATCTTACGGGAATTCTCAGGTGCTACCGAAGGATTATACGAGGAAAGAAGAAGTAGAGATCGTAGTGAAGGAAATGGCGGAACAAGTGGCTGCACGTATTCGACAACATAATTGTAAGACTGGTTGTGTTCGCTTGTATATAGGTACGTCGATTCTGGAATCAAAGTCAGGGTTTTCGCACCAAATGAAAATCCCACTCACTGATAACACGAAAGAGCTTCAGTACTACTGCCTGTATCTATTCAACAAATATTATGAAGGACAAGAAGTAAGGCACGTTGGAATTACGTATAGTAAGCTCGTTTATACCGATTCGCTACAGCTTGATTTGTTTAGTGATCCACAACAACAGATTAATGAAGAAAAACTAGATAAGATTATCGACAAGATCCGACAGAAATATGGATTTACGTCGATTGTACACGCTTCTTCTAAGTTAGAAGGCGCACGTAGTATTACTAGAAGTACATTGGTTGGTGGACATGCTGGCGGCAATGGAGGGCTTAATAATGATTGAATATAACGATCGAGGACGTTTGAAATGGGCAGGATTTTATCTTTCAGATCACACAGAAAAGATCGATGCCGACGTCGAGCAGCGTGCAAATCAAAACTTGGCCAAAGAACAAATGACGACTGAAGAGATTACGGAAGTGTTAAACGCTGCCGTCCTTAAAAGAAAAGTTGTTTGTATCCAAAAGGAAGAACGTGATACTGAAGGCTACTATCCGGACGATATTATTGGTGGAATCAGAGGTCATGATGAATTAGGGATATTTGTCGGTGATCATAAAGTCCACTATGATGAAATTCGCCACATTGAAATCCAGGAGTTAGATAAATGGAGTCTGCTATGAATATCATTCAGCAGTACGAATGGCGCTATATTTGCTATGAAGAATTACTAGAGGAAATTTGGGGATATGGGCAACAA
>FAPP01002866.1:0-12798 GCA_001485965.1 Heliconius ismenius | reverse complement strand
CACAAAAAATATCTGTTAGTGATCAAACGTATTACGCCCAACCACAACGGTTATTAAATGAAGATGGAACGGTTAACGAGACGGAAGAACGTCCAAACTATGTGCAGATCAGTGACCGTCGTGCCGCCAATGAGCGCAATGGATGGCAATTATCGGTTACTCAGAACGGACAATTCCGTAATGAAAGCGGGCATGAATTGATTGGGTCTGAAATCCAGTTATTCAATCAAAAACTAGTGACTGCACAAGGCGGAACGGCGCCTACATTACAAGAAGAAAATATGCAAAGAATCATACCAAATACAAAAAAAATCTTGTTACAAGCATATGAAGAATCTGGGACAGGAACGTGGATCTATCGTTTTGGGGATCAACAAACGGCAGATAAAAGTGTTGGTCTCTATGTACCGAAAGGAACGAATCCAGAAGCAACTAGTTATTCGACCAAGTTGACATGGGAATTAAGTGCAGTTCCTGACAACTAGACAAGAATATTGTTTTTCTCTAGCTATATCTTTAGGATCTCTGATAAATCAAATTGTTATCCAGAGTGTAGTCAGATCAATAAAGTAAGTAGAAATTTTGTCCAATCAATCAGAAATGAAGAAAAAGAGAAGGGAGCACACAACATGAAACCACCCCTAACGAAGGATGAATACATGCGTCAGTTTCAAGAAAATATGCCACAAGATAAAAAAGAAAACGAAGAACTGAATGAGTATCTGAAACAACAGTTCGAGCAACTCGATCAATTAACACGTACGGTTTCGCCAGAAAATTTTTGGGAAAATCTCCCTAGAATTCTAGGAATCGATGCAAAACTAACACTAATGTCAGAACTGATTAATTATGACTATAACGTTATACCAATAAAAGAGATGATGAAAATTGTTGAGACGGACTATCGTACGTACTTCAAAGAACTTTGTGGAAATAATGTAAGTACAAATAATCACTATTCGATTGTATGCCATGTGGTATAAAAATTGGTAAAAAAAGATTGTCCAGAAAAAAACTTCCTGGACAATCTTTTTGGATTTATATAATTCAAGAAAATTCATTTTTTTCATAGAATTTCTTAAAAAATCTATGTTCAGTTAAATAATAGTAGCCCAAATAGTTTATTGAACTCCTGGTAATCATCCAACAAGTCTAATTAAGATTGTTTTTGAACGAAACAAGCCTTTATCAAACATATTCTATTGTATTTTAAACAAAATTTTAAAAAGAAAAAACAATTTTTTCGCTGTTCTATGAAAAATTTGTTTTTTTTAAAAGATATAAAATGTTATTATTACTGAAGTAAGATATTTCCTTATTGGATTATCCTTGCATATTCATTCTCAAAAACCTTCGTTTTTAAGAATGATAATATGTTATTTATCTTCTTTAATAGGAAACCTAATTGAATCACTTTTTCAAGACATCTGATGCGATCGGATGTCTTTTTTTGTTGTCTCCTTAAAAACGAAGATTTTTGAGACATCTAAGAAAAGTTATAGGGGGAGGGATATGAAATACAAAAAAAGCTACATACTAAGTATGGGTATGTTACTGCTTCAAGTATATGCACCACTCGTTGTTTATGGGACAGAAGTACGCTCGGTGGAAACCGAAGGAACGATTGGTTTTACTGGGGTATATGAAACACCGGGAACACCAGTACCAGCACCAGAAGTTGAGGTAAAACCAAGCTTTCCAAAAGAAATTGCCCAATCACCCTCAGAAGTGAGAAAGAGTAGGTACAAAAGATTACCGCAAACGAATGAAAATCAGATGAGTACTTGGAAAATATTGGGTATTCTGATCATCGTAGTCACACTTAGTTTTTGGGTTTGGAACCGCAAAAAGAAAAAAACAAATAAAGAAAGTAGGATTTAAATACATGAAATTCATTAGATTAGCCACTATTGCCGCATTAAGCTCCACCATTTTTGTTGGAGGTGTCACAGCTTTCGCAGAAGAAACACCTGAGGAAACGTCAACAGAAGTACGTAACGTCACCACCGATGGAACGATTGAATTTACACCAAATGAAGATGAAGAGCTAGTTGTTATTCCACCAGAAGGTGGACCAGATGTAGATATCGAGCCTGAAGTGCCAGGAACAACAGGGCCTTTATCGATCATGAAAGCTGCCACAATGAATTTCGGTTCACAAGTGATCTCGAATCAAGATCAAACGTACAATATGATTGCAGAAAAGCAACAAAAAGCGGGTACGACGGGTGAAGCAAACAAAGTCCCTTATGTCAGCTTTGCACAAGTACAAGATGTGCGTGGAACGAATGCTGGTTGGGACCTGCAAGTCCGCATGACCGACTTTAAAGCAACGAAAGAAACAGTTAATGATACCTTGCTTGGGTCAGAAATTTCATTATTAAGTCCAAGAATTCAGTATGAAGGAAGCACGGCTGGAAATGCGCCAGTGGCTCATGCCAATGGATTGAAATTGATCCCAAATGCTTCTGCTGTATCCGTGATGAAAGCAGAAAAAGATAAAGGCGCTGGTGTCTCTTCCGTGGTTTGGGGCAATCAAGCCAACTTAGATGCACAAGAGGCCGACGATTCCGTTGACGTAGTCACAAATAATGCGATCCAGTTATTTGTTCCAGGATCGACAGCGAAAGATGCAGCACAATACAAGTCCACATTGACTTGGGAATTATCGACTACTCCTGAGAATGATGATAACGAAGATGTAAACCAACCTGAGTAAAATGTTGGCGAATAGTCCTGATGAAACCAACGGTTTCAGCTGATAGAAGTGAATGATGTAGCGTTACAATTTTGTAGCGCTACTTTCTTTAAAGAAAGGGGTAAACGAATGAAACAAGTAAGTACATATCGAAAAAATAAAATCCAACAGGTAGGGCTAGTGCTGCTTATGGTATTGGTTAGTTTGGTGGCACCGATGCGCGTGGGCGCAGAAGAAGGAACCTTGAATTTTTATGTGACGCCGGAGTTTTCAGAAAATCAAAAGTCAGGCAACGAACGCTATTTTCAGTTAACTCTTGCGCCAGACGCGACAGAAAAACTGACATTGAAACTACAAAATGCTAATGCCGAAGCAAAGAAAATCAAAATCACGCCACATACTGCGTATACGAATGTGATGGGGGTCGTGGAGTACGGACAAGATGCGGAAGAAGCCGATCCAACGCTCAAGCATTCGCTGGATGAGTTGATTGAGCAACCAGAAATCATTGAGCTTGGTGGCAATGAAACAAAGGCGGTGACGTTTGATTTGAAGATGCCTAAAGAAGCCTTCGAAGGCTTCTTAGCGGGTGGCTTACGAATCGAAGAAGTCAAAGAAGAAGTAACGGAAGAAACGAGTGATGAAGAAGGGGTCGCCATCCAAAATGAGTTTGCGTATATCATCGGTGTGGTGGTGAGCAACAAACAAGACGCTGTGCAACCTGATTTAGATTTGTTAGATGTTTTTGCCGATCAACTGAACTATCGCAATGTGATCAGTGCGAATCTCCAAAACTTTACCCCGACATTTGTGAATCGCTTAGAAGTCGAAGCTACCGTTCAAAAAGTGGGCGAAGAAGAAATTTTATACCAAGCTAGTCAAGAACAAATGCAAATGGCACCAAACTCGAATTTCAATTTTCCGATTTCTTTAGAAGGCGATCGCTTTCGCAGTGGCGAATACCTGTTAAAACTAAAAGCTACCTCAGGGGAAGAGGAATGGGAATGGGAACGAACCTTTACGATTGATGCGGATGAAGCACGAGCATTGAATCAACAAGATGTCACGATTGATACAGGTATTAATTGGTGGATGATCGTCGCTATACTTTTATTGCTATTCTTAGTAAGCTATATTCTTTTTATTTTTTATAAAAAGAAAAAAATGAGAAAGAACAACCGAAATGAGAGGTGGCAAGACATTGAATAGAAAACTAAGTGACTTATTCAGTATCTTGGTAATTACCATGCTACTCTTACAAATAAGTTTTAATCAAGTAGGAATGGTTGATGCAGATACGCAATCTACTAATGATATAGAACCTGTTGAGACATTTAATGCAGAGCAAAATAGTTTATTAAATACAGTTAGCGCAAGAGCAAATTTAGAAAACAATGGAGAAGAGATTCAAGAATTCTCATTTGATGTAAAATCATTCCGGACTGTAATTGGCCAACCCACTACTTTCAGATTTACTAGTAAATTGCCGACGAATGAAGTATTGATCCGAATTCCTGGAAACGCGAAAATTATAGAAAACCAGTTTTCTAATGGGGAATCAATTCAACATTCTCATGGCGAATATTGGATTCTATCTATTAAAGGTGAACAGAAATCTTTTGAAGTATCCGTTCTTTTTGAAATTCCTGGAAACTACTTTCTTACGGTTGATAACGATGCAGATCATGTCTATGTGGAAGTACAGGATTCTCCTTCAGTAATGAGAACGGAGAAACTCAACGAGTTAGAAGAAGCTGAAATAATTAATCAATCAGAAGAGATGACCGAACAAAATAATACAAAAGACAGTATTAATAATTCAACAACTATTCAACCGGTGATTGCTGTAGAAGAAAACTTATCTATACCAGAAGAATTGATTGTAATAGAAGAAGAACGTATTTTGGAAGAAACAAGAGATATTCAAAATCGATCGATTAGCAGTGTAAATAATTGGAGCCAATTTAGAAGCGCATGGAACTCTTCTACTGTCACGACAATAAATCTTGGTAATATATCTTTTTCTAGTTCCATTTTAGGAGATTCTCTTAATACAAGATTCACCTCCATAACACTTAGTGGAGGATCTCTTAATTTTCAGAACTCCGGATATAGTTTAGTAATGAGTGGTGTAGCAGGTCTAACTATAACTTCTACAGGACTAACTGATTGGCCAGCTCTAATTGGAAGAGATTCTCGTACAGATCCCCTCATTCTTCATAATGGAAGTGGACTAGTAGAAATTAATAATTCAAATATTTCGATGCAAACTGGTAACGCAGGTTCTGTAATATCTGGTCAGAACATAAATTTAAATGGAGTTATACAAATTGGTGCTGACACAGCTAGCGGAGCTAGTGCAACAGTGCGTGCGACAGGAATAGAATTGGTTCGGAATGGTACTCTGAAAATCATACCTAATAGTAATCAAAATGGATGGATTGTATCATCCACTAATTCTGGTTTAAGACCGGTTCTTTCAACTGCTGGGAGTACAATAATTATTCAAGCAAATAGGTTCTCTATGGTAGAATCAAGGAATGGATCGTTTTTAGGTTTAAATTCTTGGAATAGTATAGATGTCATGCTTAGTGGATTAAATGGAGCGACTGTTGTGAATAGCAATAGTAATCCAAATGATTTTAATGAAAGGTATCTTACTACGTTTAATGACCCTCGATATACCGGTATGATCTTTAATTCTAGTGGTGGTGGATGGGTCACACCTCCTGTTTCTTACAATCTCTCTTTACAAGCTAATCCCGATGTTGGAGGAAATCCGAGTGCAACAAATACAACACTAACGCAAGGAAGTACGACAACATTAAACGCAAATCCCAACAGTGGTTATCGCTTTGTACGCTGGGAAGTTGTATCAGGGACTGGAGCGAATATCGCAAACGCAACTTCAGCTAACACTACCTTCACGATGGGGAGCGCAAACACGACAGTACATGCTGTATATGAAGAAATCACCTACAATTTGACCCTTGAAGCCAGTCCGAGTGATGGGGGAAATCCGAGTGCAGAGGCTAGTACTTTAGCTCAAGGAAGCACAACAACATTAAACGCAAATCCCAACAGTGGTTATCACTTTGTACGCTGGGAAGTTGTGTCAGGGACTGGGACAAATATCGTAAACACAACTTCAGCTACTACTACCTTCATGATGGGAAGTACAGATACGACGGTTCAAGCTGTTTATGAAAAAATTACCCAAGTCTCACCAGTCGATCCTTTGGATCCAGAAGTCGAAGTGGCCCCAGAAAATAAACCAGATTTGCCTGAAGGTCAAGGGCTGTTGAGTATTGACTTTGTTTCGCAATTCAACTTTGGGTCACAAGCTATTTCTGCTCGTGATCAAACGTATTATGCTCAACCACAACGTTTAATGAATGGAGATGGAGTAGTTAGCGAGAAAGAAGAACGACCAAACTTTGTGCAGATCAGTGATCGACGCCCAGAATCTGAGCGTAACGGCTGGGAATTAGCAGTGACACAAAAAGAACAATTTAAAGGAAAAGAAAACCAAGTATTGAATGGCGCTAGTATAACTCTATCAAACCAACAAGTTGTTACTGCTCAAGGGAAAACTGCTCCAGAACTTCAATCTGTCCATTCCCTAATACCTGGAAATCGCCAAACATTGATCAAAGCTCAAGGTAGTGAAGGAATGGGAACTTGGATCTACCGGTTTGGTGATGCAGAGACGGCAAAAGAGAGTGTTGCACTCAATGTTCCAAAGGGGGCGAATCCAGAAGCAACTAGTTATTCGACAAAGTTGACGTGGGAATTAAGTGCAGTTCCTTACAATTAGAAAAGAATACCGTTTTTTCTCTAGTTTTATCTTTAGAATCTCTGATAAATCAAATTTTTATCCAGAATGATGATCTACAATACTGTATCTAGATCAATAAAAAAGTAGAAAATTTTATCAAATCAATCAGAAATGAAGGAAAAGGGCAAGAGAAAGGAGCACACAACATGAACCCATCTCTAACGAAAGATGAATATATGCGTCAATTTCAAGAAAATACACCACAAGATAAAAGAAAATCAGAAGAACTGAATGTTTATCTGGCACAACAGTTCGAACAACTTGACCAATTGACAAGCACAATTTCACCAGAAAACTTTTGGGAAAATCTTCCTATAGTTCTAGGAATTGACGCAAAATTAAGTCTAATCACCGAGCTAATTCATTATGACTATAATAAATTACCAATAAATGAAATCTTACGAATTGTTGAGAAAGATTATCGCACGTACTTCAAGGAACTTTGTGGAAATAATTTAAGTACAAATAATTACTATTCGATGGTATACAATCTGAAATGAAAATAGGCTAAAAAATTGTCCAGAAAAAACTTTCTGGGCAATCTTTTTTTGTTTGTATACTTTAGAAAACTCATTTTCCATCATAAAATCCCTTAAATAATTTATGTTCAGTTAATCAATACATTCAAGAGATAATATGGGTCCAACAAGGTATACCCTGTTGGACTTTTTGTGTGTTCGTGATATACTTGGATTTCTAAGAGGTCAACAGAGTTGGGCAACAGGATTTTAAAATTGATCCAAGTTTTTGAATTTTAAAGGAGTTTTTTCTATGGCTAAAATTGGATATGCTCGAGTAAGCAGTATTGATCAAAATTTAGATCGACAGTTAGAACTGTTATCAAAGTGTGATAAAATTTTTACTGATAAGGCAAGTGGGAAAGATACCAATCGTGAAGGATTTCAAGAAATGATGAAATTCATACGTGAAGGTGATATTGTCGTTGTGACAGAATTAAAACGTCTTGGGCGAAATAATAAAGAGCTAACGGAAACGATGAATTTGATTCAGCTGAAGAAAGCTACACTGGAAGTTTTGAACTTACCAGCGTTGACAGGTATAACTGATGATAATTTACGTCGTCTACTCAATAATCTAATTATCGAACTGTACAAGTACCAGGCGGAAGAAGAACGTCGATACATTCGTGAAACGCAGCAACAGGGCATTACACTTGCTAAAGCAAAAGGGAAGTATAAGGGTGGAAAGCCAAAGTATAGAGAAGATGATAAGCGTCTGCAATTAGCATTTAAATTATTTTTGACTGGATCTACAGATAAAGAAGTTGAAGAGCAAACAGGAATAAATCGAAGAACATTTAGACGATATAGGATGAAGTATGGTATTACAAGAGAAAAAAGGAATATTAATAAAGGAAAAGAAAATGTATAAATTTGAATTAATTATCTCTACAGTAAAATCATAATTATCTAACCACATAAATAATATAAAAAAAGATATCTAAATAAATATCTTTTAGGAGGAGAACTTTAGTGACTAAACTGTATATCATTGGAAATGGATTTGATCTTGCACATGAGCTTCCTACAAGTTACAACAAAAATTTAAAACCAATACTCGAGAAAAACGACAAGGAACTATTTGACTTAGTTGATAACCTATATTTTGTTTTAAATTCAAATAGTCAAGATGATTATTGGTCTGAGTTTGAAAAGCATATTGGAGAGATCACTGACATTGAACAGCATAAGTTTATGGATTTTTTGAAGAAGCAAACAAATGATTTCTATGAGAATACCGAACTACCTTCTGTTACAGATTTCTCATTTGATCCTGATGATGATAATTATGGTGATATTTACATAGAGACAGAAAGAGCAATATCAGCGATCAGTGATATGAATCCCAATTTTGATTATCAACCTTGGGATAATTTGGATAAGATTAGGCCATTTATTGATTTAGGATTTAAGCAGATGATTGAGAAAGCTAATTTAGATTTAATCAATAAGGAAAAGCTAGAGAGCATAAATTTTCAATCATCTGATTTTTTTATTAACTTTAATTATACAAATACATTAGAAACAGTCTATGGTATTTCTCCTGATCACATTTTGCATATTCACGGTGATTTGGAAAGAGGATTGATACTAGGTAATACTAAATCTACAATTGATCAATTTTGTATGAAAACAAAGAAAAATATTAATGATCTGGAATTAAATAATCCAGATAATCCTTTTTTACAAGATACGGAAGAGATAATAATAAAAAATTTTAACGAAGGTAGAATAAGTGCTAAAGCTGCTGCTGAAGAGTTGGCTATGTTTAGGGATGAATGGCAAGATCCATTAATGCATGAATTCTATGCAGAGAGTAATGTAAGTAGTGGGATCAAAGACAAAATAATTAACAGTATTTCGGAATTAGGTGTTTCATTTATAAAAAATATAGAGTTAGCTAAACTAGAAGATTGGTTGAAAAAAAATAACTTAAAAGAATCAGGAATTACCGAAATTATTACATTAGGCCACTCTCTGAGTATTGTCGATAAAGATTATTTTGAATTTATCAATTCAGAAATTAAACCTGAAAAGTGGTACGTTTCTAAACATGATGAGAAAAGTCCTTCTATAGAAAATGCGAAGACTTTCTCCTTTGCAAACATGATTACCATGTTCTTATTCTAAGGGGAATAGTAGAAAGTCAATAAGAACACTATACCTAAGTAAGTTAATAATTAGCAAACAAGAAGTAATACAATAATACGGAGGACTCTATGGAATATGTACAAGATATTATCGAAAATTATCTAACTAGCGAAGTACCTTATGCACTCCAAATTGATGGTGATTGGGGCGTAGGTAAAACTTATTATATAAAAAATCAAGTAATGAAGTCTTTAAAAGAGGAAGGTAATTTTACGGTATATTTTTCGGTGTATGGTTACGACTCCTTGAAACAGATACAACAAGACATTCTATTAAAAATAATAACTGAACTTTATCCGAGTAGAAAACTTTTATCCCGACTTTCTGACATAAACAAAGGATGGTATAAAATATTAAAAATTCTTGGAGAAAGTAAACTTCAGTCAATAAGTTTAATAAGTGATAGCATATTGGAAATGATCAGTCATATTTATTCTCCAAAAAATAGTGATAAATTAGGGAAAGATAAATCTTTAGTAATGATCATAGATGATTTAGAACGTCTTTCCGACAAAATTGAGTTATCAGACTTTCTTGGTTTTATAGGGACTGAATTATTAGAAAAAATAGAATGCAAAGTCATCATAGTTTCAAATAGTGCTGAAATTCCAAAAACTAAGGATTTTGAAAAGATTAAAGAAAAAATCATTTTTCGCACAGTTAAGTTTAAATATGACATTTCTGTAATTGAGAAAAATATACTAAGTGAAAGTAGCAATGCGTTTATCAAAGAAAATAAAATGTGGATTACTTCGATTTTAGGAAGTAGGACAGAACCATTAAATATTAGAACATTGTTGTCAATTATCGACAATTACTCTTTAGTGGAAAATCAATTTTCTGGAAAGTTTGAAAGCTTTAAATCTGAACAGATATTTAAGATAAAGAAGAGTTTATTTCTTAACATATATGTAATAACAAGCGAATATAAATTAGGAGTAATAAACGAGAGTAATCTGGATCAATTAAATAGCTTTAGTAAAGCCAATATATATTATTTGGATTTTTTTAATGCAGATGAGAATTTATCAAAAACTTTAATTAAAAAATATCATGGTAGCAAGAAACCTGAATTTGATGATTATATTTTTTATTCAACAGAGATTAATAATTTTGTTTTATTTGGATATCTAGATGATAGTAATTATCTAACTGAATGGTCACAAAGATTTGAACCAACAAATAACGAAGATCCAAATAGAGCATTAGGAGAACTTTGGTCTTTTAGGGAAAAGACCGATACAGAGGTAAAAATACTCCAACAGAAAATATTAGCAGATATAATACAGGATAAGTATGATTTAGAGATGTTAATGACTGCTTATGGACAATTAGATCGGTTCGATCAAATGGGACTGTTATTTTTGGGTTCTGAATATGTTTTGGTAATTGAAGAGAAAATTCTTCAGAAATATGTTGAAGTAGCGAAAAGTGAAAGTACAACAGTAGAACATATGATAGAGTCTAATCCACAAATAGATTTAAAAGAAAAAAATCCAGAACTACTAGAGAAACTTAAAGACATAGATAGGCAATTAAATAGAGAAAGATTGTCAGAATTTATAGAGATATTATTTAGCGGTAATCGTTCTAGAATAAACGAAGCTAAGTTAAAAGTTTCGAGTATAAAGTCTAATATTATTAAACAAATGTTAGAAGAAGATACAATAAATAAATATATAGTTACAGATAATAATAAATCACAATATTTTACAGAGTTAATTGATTCAGCTTATATTGTCTTAAATTCTGATATTGATGAACATAAAACATTTATTTCTGCTCTTAATTATAGTTTTGAGAATAAACAATTGGGTAAAATTGATACTTTCAAAATAAGGCAGTTAATAGAGTCATTAAACAGAGCAAATTAAGCTTCTATGTGAAAAAATTAGGGAGTACCTTTAATTCTTTTTTAGCAAACAAATATGAATTATTCGTTTTGTATCCTGAAGATTATGAAATTCTAGACTCACTTTAGCTAAGCATTATTATGTATATTGAATCTATAGTGTAGGAGATTATGTAAAATGGATAATACAACAATTCTAAGATTATTTTGAATTAATCAGCCCTATAGTTGGTTAAACAAGGAGAATTAGACGTTCTCTAAATTATCATTTATTAACAAAATATTTTGCCATTTAAAAAGAAAAGTTACAACTAGATTTGTCAATGACTTACCAGTGTCTATTTAGGGTAAACTGTAAATAGACATATTTCAGGAATCAGAATAATTAATATTTATCAACAGAACCTACAAATAAATATTTTATGGAATTTAAATGAGATGATAAAAAATAAAAGAAAACAAATTTTTCGCTCTTATATGAAAAAATTGTTTTTTTCGAAAATATAAAATGTTATCCTTTTAGAAAGTAAATGCTTATATAATAGTATATTTTTTAATAAAAATTATCAAAAACCTTCGTTTTTAATAACGTTAATGCGTTATTTATCTACTTTAATGGGAAACCTAATTTAATCACTTTTTCAAGACATCTGATACGATCGGACGTCTTTTTTTGTCGTCTCCTTAAAAACGAAGATTTTTGAGACATCTAATAAAAGTTACAGGGGGAGGGATATGAAACACAAAAAAGAATACATACTAAGTATGAGTATGTTACTGATTCAAGTATATGCACCACTAGTTGTTTATGGGACAGAAGTAAGCTCGATGGAAACTGAAGGGAAGATTGGCTTTACTGGTGTATATGAGCCACCGGGTACACCTGAGCCCTTCCCAAAGAAATCTCCCAACCACCATCAGAAGTGAGAAATAGCGAGCATAATAAATTACCGCAAACGAATGAAAGTTAGATGAGTACGTGGAAAATGCTAGGCATCTTGATCATCATCGTCACACTTGTTTTTTGGTTTTGGAAACGAAAAAAGAAAAAACGATAAAAGAAGGATGAATATATGTGTCAGTTTCAAGAAAGCATGTCACATGACAAAAGAGAAAGCGAAAAACTGAATGCGTACTTAACATAACAGTTCGAGGAACTCAATCAATTGATAAGGATGATTTTATCAGATAATTTTTGGGAAAATCTTCCTAAAATTATAGGGATCATTGCGAAACTAACACTAATGGCAGAAATAATTTGTTACGACTATAGTAATTAGCCTTCCGTCTGATAATGGTGAAAAACTTCGGATAAGCAAGGATATACTGTTGTATATTTTGATGTTTAAAAATCACGTTAATTCTTAAAATTGGAGATCCATTTAGTGGAGGTAAGAAGCAAAATCGTATGAAGAAGATAAGTGGGCGGATTTATCACCTGAGGGGAGAGGGGGGATATTGTCATAATATAGAAATTAGAATGTAGGTTGGATTGTCTTCAATCCTTCAATAGTAAACGAAATTAAAAAAAGACAGGCATGAAAAGTAGACATAATTATTTAAGATTATTTAGTATTTTTATATCCAAATATAGGATACAAAAAACTTCTGTGAAATTCTAGTACCTTTATAATATTAAATATAGTATCAAGCTGGAAGTTGCTTTTGCATTAGCTAAATGATGAGTCTATATTATAATAAAAATATTAAATAATTACCCGTGGTGCTAGTTAATTTT
>FAPP01002830.1:0-10379 GCA_001485965.1 Heliconius ismenius | reverse complement strand
CAGATTCCCTCTACCTACCCGGTATGTGCGGGAAACGAAATCATTTTCCCCGCTCTGATAGATCCACCCAAAAACTCAAAAATTGAGCGGAAAGAGAAAAAGAAATGTCTTAGCCTACTATGAACACTAACTACCCTGCTAAGCGGGAAAACGCGTGAAAATGCAAAATAAAATTCAACCAAAAATGTTAAAATAACAATGATTCTTAATAATATTCTCTTTAATTTCGTAATCTAATAATATCGCTATCAATGAATTGTAAAACGTGTATTAAGTACAGCAGTAATTCGATCGTTCCGCGAAACCGGATGTTTTTATCTAGACCCCTGAAAATGGATACGTATTTTTGCGACATATGTGTTTCTATACGGATTCGTAATAATTAAATAAATATAAGTAACTGAGGTGTGACACGTAAACGTAAATCGAAACGAGTGGAAAAATACTGTTGATTATTTTTACATATTTTATTTGCAACTTAAAATTATATGTTTTTCGCTTTTTTTGCTTAGTTGATTGAAATGTATAAGCGCGTGGTTGTAGGTTCGATTCTCAGGTTTATTTGAACTACCTGGTTTTACCACCTATCAAAGAATACCTATTACTTAATTCGGCGTAAAGTACGAAATAGAACGATTCTGACATTTAGAATTCACACAAATTGAATTGATGATAAATGATAATGCCATTCACATTTTTCTATATTTTACGGAATAGACATCGTAGTGTTATGGCACTCCGTTTTCTTTAAATATCTATTAAGCCATTATAGTAATATATAGATTTAAAATCATTATATATTTTCTACATATAAGGTTTATATTAGAAAGCTTATTATAGTATATAAACAATAAGCGTTGACGCCTGTGTGAATCATTCGCGGGATTTACAAAACATCACATTGGGTATTTGGTAGATTCTCATTATGGCAACTATGAATGACTATAAGATGATGCTTAAGAACACTTTTGCTCACATAGCAAGGTAGGCAGACGAAACCTGGGAACCTAGTGTTAAGTATAATATCGTTCTCATTAACCCCCACTTATCGCGGAATTCTGGAAACGGCATTTATTTATTAATTTATATTAATATAAATACAAATGTACTATAAAATATATAAAACAATAACAATAAGTACCTATATAAGGAAACATACCTAAAATAAACGTAATATCATGAACACATCATCTGAATGAGAAGCCTTATCAGTACCTATAGATTATAATTGTTTTTCCCCTACAATATACTTATACCAACGACTTAGATAGAAATAACATTAGGTAAAAGATATCGAATAATAATATTTTATTATCAAATTACAGTTGTAAAAAAATCTTTACTTGCTTTCTTTTTAATTTGTTTTCAGCTTTACGCTGTATCGCGCCTACAGTAGGATAGGCAGAGGGAACCAAGTGTTAAGACACTCCGTTCCCCACTTTTTGGTAATATGTTGACGCATTGCGTGTTGAATGGTGAAACTCAACGCCGCGCTTTGCTTTTGTACCACAGCTAAGAAATAAAAATGCTAATAATAATTCATTCCTCCGGGTGTAAATCGAACCCACACCCCTCCCGCTGCGCCACGACGGCGTCAACGATATTATCTAAACGAAAAAATAAATTTTCAATTTTGTCTTTAAACTGGTTCCATCTTTTAAGCAACGGAATACTCGGCAACCTGCTACGTCCAACCCGTTGGCCGTTTCCCACAACGTCACAACTACAAACGCAATGTATGATTAGACGCCCTATATTTTGTACTATGACAGAAATGACGCGAGGAAACGCCTACTTCTGCAATGACGAAAAGCGGTTTTGCCGTTCGCCTATACACACGTCACTTGTATATGTAGGTTGTGGTCAATTACAATGTCTCTTACGTGTAAATTAGCTTAGAAATTTGTATGACAGATCAATTAATTGAGAAAATTACTTATTTTACACTAAAAAAAGAAAAAAAAATCCGAAAAGCCATAAAAATGTTAACGTAATTAGGACTCGGAACTTCGCCTCTTGGACGATATATAAGACGCGCGGGTTCGATTGCTGGTAATGTAATTTTTATACGTATAGGTATTATATTTTAAAAGGCACTGCATTTTTTTCATAATCCATTTTCCTCATATACTTATATTAGTTTAAACGAAATAATTATATCATCAAATACTCATTATATATATCACAGTAGTTCTTAGCACTAAGACTAAGCTAAGATACCTAGAACGAGAAGGTATAAAAGTCAATAGCACTATAGCTGTGACTGTAGCTGTAGGTAGACTGTAGGTACAATACAATGCGCATAGATGTCGGTATTGATTTTCCGCTAGCCAACCAGCGGCCGACGAAAACACCTCACTAACGCGATCAAGTGAGACATCGCTGAAAGTATTCGGACTTTTGTTGTATATACCTCTAACTTCCAAACCAAACGCGGCTTCGCCCGCTTAATGTTATTGTTATATTTTGGCCAAATTATACATAAATTAATTGACATTAAAATGAATTCAAATCGCTTAGGATTATAACGTGGCTTAACTTCTCATCTCATCTAAATGTTTAAATAAAACAAATACTAAGAGACATTTTTGAGGATAAAACAACAACATTGTAAATCAATAACGTGTTTATCGATTATTGCGAATCCTAATCTGTCACGTGAGTAATCACAAATTAAAGATCACTGACGCAATGTTTACGAAGTTTGTGAAATGTAAGCTTAAAATCAATGTATCAGGCATTAATATAATATTTATTTTAATGAGTGCCTAATAATATGAAAAACAAATTAAATAATCGAAAGAGATCACAATATGATAAGAACTCGCCAATTTTTTATATTATCAGGCTCTACCCTAGATCTACCTCTTACATCGTTATAATGAACCTTTACGGTCGAAATTTTAGTTTTTACCTTGAAATTAAATAGAAAATGATGCTTACCTAATGTAATACAGAATTTGATAAGCAATGAAATTAATTATAAACATTTACAAATATTATATCATTTAAAAACAAATGATTGAATATTTAGGTAAAGTCATTGTTCGAGAGGCCATTCTTAAGGGATTGTTATCGGCGTCCTTTTTGAGTTTTGAGACGTGCTTGACGTTTGCTATGTTTAAGACAATAGACGCTGATTCATACGAGCTGCGGTTAAGGCGACCGCGCCACGCCATATTCATCTCTAAATACTCAACTTCGAAATACTGCTGAATTTTTTATTGATTTTTACGTAATTAATTACATTGAAACCGCTTGCATATCATTTTCCATTTTCTAATCTATTAGCTGATTGTAAAACTGATTCACAATAACACATCCCATTATATAATTGTATTAAAACTACATTCGTACAAGTGAATCTGACTCACCTATTGTCGAGTTTTCTTGGAATAGTAAAATGAAAGTCGTTATTCAAACATGACCCATGGATCGTAACGCATTCCTTTATTGTTGCAGAAATCAAAACAGAAGTCATCAGCGAGGCTAAAGTTGAAACAGATAATCAGGAAGAGGAAATGAAGATTGAGCCGCACGATACTCGTGCTACGCGCACTACCAGCATAGATAGCGACAATCGTTCCGATAAAAGTGAAGAGGAGGAGTGTAGGAGGTCACGGAAAAGAGCAGCTTCTTCATCGCCTTCACCTTTACCTCTAGATAAAAGAACTGCACGTTTTGAATGTCCAAAGTGTTTCCAAAGATTTGATTCAATTAACGCTTTCGATCTCCATCGATTTACAGCCCATGGTGATGACAACAGAACTGGATTTGACGATTATGTAGATTATTCCAGCAAAAAATTCCCAGAAATGCTGCATAATCGCCATATATCTGTAATGGAAAGATGTGAGCACTGTTCTAGAGATTTCCCCTCAGGCCAAATCCTAGATATTCATAGAAAAACATGTTCAGCAACCACTAGAATATCGAGCCCGGACCGGGAAAGACGAGAAGACTTTTTCGCTAAACTTGATCTTAGAAATAGGTCGTTTGGCATACCTGGAACTTTGACACCACCAATGGATCGATTTACGCCGAAGTTCGACGATGGGCTCACCAATGGTATTAGACATATTGATGCAGCAAGAGACTTAGCCGATATACAATCAATTCTTAACGTTACGTCAGCTGGAAGTCTCTTGGAAAGATTAACGGGAACAAGAGTTGCGCTAGAAAATACTGTACTAACTCCTCCTGACACCATAGTTAAAGAGCGTGAACAAGAAGAAACACAGGATAACTTTGCAGCTGAATTTAGGCGAATGAAGCTTCGCGGGGAATTCCCATGTAGACTGTGTCCTGCTAAGTTTCCCAACTTAAGGGCTTTGAAAGGTCATAATAGAGTTCATCTGAGTGGAACAGGACCAGGCCCCTATCAGTGCAACATGTGCCCTCATGCATCATTAGATAAAGCCGCCCTTGTACGTCATATGCGTACACATAATGGTGACAGGCCGTATGAATGTGCTGTTTGTAATTACGCTTTTACCACCAAAGCAAATTGCGAGCGACATTTACGTAATAGACACGCTAAAGTTACAAGAGAAGATGTAAAACGCTCAATTATTTACCATCCGTCTGAGGATCCTAATAATGATGAAGTCAACTCAAAACTTGCTCGCGATGAAGTTAAAAGATCGCTTGCATTCCATACGCCAGAAGTTGAAAGACGCACTGAGCCTACAGGCCGCATTACACCATTAACTCACTATAACCCTAGTTTCGTAGCCGATAGGCATCCAGTAACCTCCCTCACAAAGGCACTACCAGATACACCTACATTAACACCTAGAGAAACAGAGCAACCAATGCCTAGAATAAAAGTTAAGGGTATCGGACAACTTACACAGATACCAGAATTTAGAACGCCAGAAATATCATTCAAAACTGATATTCAATCAGATCCATATAATGAAGAAGTTCCCGTAGATCTTAGTACAAGTGACAACAATAGTTGCGACGTTCTTGATCTAAGCAAGAAAAAACGCGATCCCGATGATGAGGACACAAAAATTTCATCACGTTCGTCATTTGATACTTCTGTGTCAATTAATGCTACAGCTGCTTTTGAAAAAACTAGATTGCTTCTCACTCAACAGAGACTTTTTGAAAATTCATTACCTAAAATAGACCCCGCATATTACGCAACTCAATTATCTCAACTCTATGCTAGTGCAGTTCCAGGTCTACCTGGCTTACCACTTCCACCCTCTTTTCCTATTAATCCTTATTTTCTCCAAACTTCTTTTTTTCCCCACCCAACTGATTCACAAGAAATTGCCGAAATAAAACAACGTATACAAAAGGAGATAATACGTGGCCTGAGTATGTCTGGTGGAAGATTAGTTGAACAACCTGAAACTCAACCCAAACAAGAACCTGAGGAAGAGGAACAAAAACCCATACCATTTCCTACTACACCTACACCACCTCCACATTCTGAATCGCCTCGACCTATAACCAACAATCTTATTTCTCCAAACGATTCTGTAAAAATGGTCATTAAAAATGGCATTTTAATGCCAAAGCAAAAGCAAAGGCGTTATCGAACCGAAAGACCCTTTTCGTGCTCCCAATGTTCAGCTCGATTTACATTAAGATCCAACATGGAACGCCACGTCAAGCAGCAACATCCTCAGCACTGGAGTGTCAGACGCCCAGCTCCTAGAGCACCGCCACCATACCCTACACCAGACACTCTAGCTGATAGGGTCAAATATGCACTACTTGCTCGTCATTTAGAAAGACCTTTGCAAGCTGATCGTTCTCCTGTAAGAAGAGATTCTGATGAAGTAGCTGACAACGAAGAAGATGAAGATGATGCTTTGGTTATTGATGAAGAACCAGAGGATCTTAAACCTGCAGATGAACGTACAGCTGCCCATCGAGCCGCAGCGGAAATTTTAATGGCCACAAAACAACAAGAACTTCATAAAGATTTTGATCTTAAAATAGCAGGCAACCTTATCAACAAGCCGATACCAATTACTAAAGACAAAACGGAGACGGGAACGGATCCAATTCCAAATCAAGATAATGTTCCTGTAGTGCCAACCCGTAGTGATGAAGAAGAAGATGAGGAAGGCCTAGTAGCGTCTACTAGTGAAGGAAATAACTCTGGAAGCGATGAAAATAAGTAAGTTGATAGTTTAATATACACTTTTATTAAATACCGTATGCAATACAAAAATAATTCTTAAAATCGAGAGTAAAAAGTTATTCGTAATCAATAATTCACAACACAATCAACTGTTCACTAGAGCTCCTCCGAATTTCATTGTCGGTTCAAAGTTTTCTTAATAGGGCAATACGTATTTATCTTATAAACATTGTGGTAATATTTTTGTTTTGTTCGTTAGGTCTGAATCGGAAACAGGAACACAACCACCCAAGAAGAAATCTGCTTATAGTTTAGCACCAAACCGCGTATCTTGTCCGTACTGCCATCGTAAATTTCCTTGGTCTTCATCCCTTCGACGACACGTGCTCACACATACTGGACAAAAGCCCTTCAAATGCCCTCACTGTCCTCTCCTCTTTACCACAAAATCTAACTGCGACCGCCATTTGCTGAGAAAACACGGTGGATCCGCAAAAGCAATACTTGCCGAGCCTATCCAAGATACTATTACATCTCAAACGAATGACAGCAGAAGTGTACCAGAGAGACCGTTTAAATGCGCTTCGTGTCCAACCAGTACGTTTTCGTCATTAGAAACCTTAAAGAAGCATATGGCATCGCGACATGGGAACGGAGAATCTCAACCAAGTTCTCCAAACCCTGAAGAAGATGGAGACGGCAGTTTGGTCTTTAAATGTCATCTTTGTGAGGCCTCGTTTGGTGAACGGAGTGGGGCGTTGGGACATTTGGCTTCTGTTCACTCTTCGGAGTATGAACAACTTGTAAGCAAAGGCGCTTTGGATGCAGCCAGTGATCGCAGCGAAAGTGCTGATGATGACGATAGAGGAAAATTCCCTGATCATGCCAATAGAAAGGTTAGTTAACTTAAACTAATTTTCGAAATTATTTATACGGATAAATAAACGACTAGCACTTTTTTAAGTTTGGAACGACGATATAGATTTAATTTCCGTTATGAAATACTTTTTAATTAATGGTTTAATATATTTTTCTTCAAGTAAAAGTAAAATTTTGTTGTCAAATTTAAAGTTAAAATTGAAAAAGTATGTAACAAATAATATTGCTTTCAGGTTGTATGTGCATTTTGCATTCGTCGTTTTTGGTCAGCAGAGGACCTGCGTCGTCACATGAGGACTCACTCTGGTGAACGTCCGTTCGCCTGTGACCTTTGCAGACGGAGATTCACTTTGAAACACAGTATGCTACGGCACAGAAAGAAGCACAGAGAAGATACTGATGATGAAGAATCTTCTCCGAGAGAGGATGGCACTAATGGGTGAGTTTTGAATTTTGATAACAATATTTTAAATTATATTGTATTTTAAAAGTAAATACAAAATATTTTAAATCCTAACATAAATGATAGCATTTTATATTATTGTAAAGTTTCACCCAAATCCGGTCTGTAATATTTGCCCGAAAATTGAACAAACATCCTACCTCATTACTAAGAAATTGGTTTTTATTATAGATATCGTTACCAAGAAGACGACGGTTCCGGCAACGAGATCCCAAGCAACGTAAACAACAATAACTCTCCACCCTCCGCGCCCTACGACAAGAAACTCAAATTGGAGATGACGTCACGCAAATATTCCACCGAAACGGAAAACGATACGGAAAACGGCAGCGACTTGATCGGAAAGCTCTTAGGTATACCTGATAAGACTATTATCAATAAACTGTTATCATCTCCCGACGAGGCAGCCAAGTTTTTGGGAGTCAATAAATGAGAATACGCAATAGTCCTCGTGACTCCCGCCAGACTGATTTTGGCCCCGCGAGGACTAAAAATACCTGTTATCAATAAACAAAATGATACAACGCCATCTAACAACAAATAGTACTTAATTATTGCTATTTTAAAGTTGTAAATTTTAAATTTTAATGATATTTGAACACTTTAGTGGACAACGATTTGTTTTATATTATATTTCTATACATTGCACATGTCTAATATATTATTGGTATAATATAATTATTAGGACGTTTTGCTTCAGCGCCATCTATCGGCGAATAGTTTTAGTGTTTTCGCATAAAAGTTATGCACTTTATTTGTATATAGAGCAGATGCCTTAAAATAGAGCGAACCGTCCTATTCTGCCTTATTGTATATTAATTATTATAATAATTAGGTGGGTACGAGCAACGAAGTTCTTTATAGTGCCAGTTTATAAGTACATTGGTGTTTGTTATTTTAAGAAAGTTACAGTTGAACCTCTTTTTTGGTCAAACTTGTTTATGACCAATTTTTATTTTACTTAATAATTTTATTATAAACTGTGTAAAAATATTACGATATTTATAGCAAATATCGTTATTTTTTTTTTCTATTTCTTTCTTTTTCTCTAAAACGTTTATCCTTCGATTTTCGTCAATAAGAACTAGTTTAAAATGATTAAGAGTTTCAAGTGTAACTCAACCACGTTTGCATTTTCATCTAGTCGCCTCTACATTTACACTCCCATTTCGTTAGTTGTTGTGAATCAGCCAAATAGTGTTTGCAAATCCAAAATTTTCTAGTCAATTTATCTTAAATCTTTCTATGTAACCAAATGTCAGTTTCACCATTTATTAAGAGTAAGATGTAGTTATATAAACCCATAATAGATGAACCAATGAATAGATATAATCTTTATGCTACGGTATTATGTATACTTAGGGTGTTTTATGTAATAGCTATCTTTTTTCCTATCTTATCTTTTAGTAGAATCGCTAATACGATTTTTACAATCTTTCAATATCTGTATATATTTGTAGTTACTTTTAAGTATTCTAGAACTGTGTAGAATATATTTTGTTTGCTCAAATCCATGGCATTTCTTGACAAAGACTTAGTTTGCTTGTAAGAATCTAGGATCTCTTTATAGCTATATAACCAAAGGCTTTTGGTGGACTTTTGTTTACCTGAACTAAGTAATTTTTGATATTTTTTTATAAAATTTTGTTTTAATTATTCAGATGTATAATTATAATTTTATTTGAATTTTAAGTAATTTTGGTGCATTAGTGAGTTATAAACTCAGTAGTATTTAGTTAGGTTAACAAATCAGTCTCCATGAAGGATTGACGATCATACGCTAGAATATACCTAAGTTGGAATTCGCTTTGTATTATATAAGACGCTAAAATATATACCAAATACAAATTATATTGATGTATATTTAAAATATAGCTATAATTTATTTGATTATAATAATAATATAATTTTATTATACATTTAACATTATAAGCAATATTATTATTTATAAAGTGTTTATAAAATATTTAGAGCACCAATTGAATTTTATTATTAATATATAAAATTGCACTCTAGTATGTAATCGCTATAGAAAATTATTAAGAATCTATTTTTAAATTCCTGCTTCATGTCAATTATAGATAGACAGGGTGGAAATATCAAAAAATTGTAATTATATAAAATTTCCATTTCTGTATTAGTACTAATTTGCTGTTTTAATACTAATCGTATTAAATTTTCTTTTAGATATTAATTATCGTACTTACATAGTTAATAAATTTAGATATAAGTATATAAATAAGATGTGGCAACACCGCTTGGCCTTTCAAAGTAGTTTGTGTGTTTAATATATTATACTGTTATTTAAGAAAAGTAATGTTAAAATGAATATTATATACATAATATGCATGATTCTATGGTAATTATTACTATACTATAAGCCGTATTTACTATTCACTTTTGCCTCTCTTACTTTATTTGCAATATGAGTGTCGTTTTAAAAACGTTTTGTGAAATACATTATGATGGAATTAATAAAGGAGTACTGCTTTTAATATATGTTATTTTATTTGTTTAATTAAGAAACTATAAGCCAATGGGAGCATTTGGGACGTGTCTGAGTGAACGCGAACGTGTTAATAATTCCAGTAATAAAGAAAAAAACTAGGCTTAGGCTATATGAAGTTGGGGGGGGAATAATGAAAAGTAAGAAAAATACCTAAAATCAAATTAGTAGTAACAAATATGTGTACATACAATTATAACTATTGTGATAAAAATATGTTATGATAAATAAATACCTAGTCATTAAAAATATTTCATATTTTCATAAATTTTAAATTACTCACTTTTCAATAAGATCAAACAAGATCAATCATTCAGAGAATCGCCAGATTACCAATTTAATATTTATTGATTTATAAGTTGTAATCTAAGCTGCACTAGATGTCACCGTTTAAAATATATAAGCTTACTAGCGGACGCGCGCAG
>FAPP01002828.1:0-46236 GCA_001485965.1 Heliconius ismenius | reverse complement strand
AAATTCATTGTAGCAGCTTTCATAATCGATAAAGGTCCAGTCGTTCCTGGTACTTCAGGCTCGATCTCTACATCTGGTCCACCTTCTGGTGGAACAACCACTAGCTCTTCCTCTTCATTTGGTGTAAATTCAATTATTCCATCTGTCTCTACCTTAGTTACTGCTTTTGATGTTTCTTCGGGAGTTTCAGGTGTTTCATCTGCGAAAGCTGTCAGTCCTCCTGCAAAAATGGTGGAGCTTAACGCTGCAATGGTAGCTAATCTAACGAATTTCATATATTTAAATCCTACTTTCTTGATTTGTTTTTTTCATTTTGTGTTTCCAAAAACTAAGAGTAACGACGATGATCAGAATACCCAATATTTTCCAAATATTCATCTGACTCTCATTCGTTTGCGGTAATCTTTTATGCTCGCTCTTTGTCACTTCTGATGGTGCTTGAGCGATTTCTTTGGGAAAGGTTGGTTTTACTTCAACTTCGGGTGCTGGCTCTGGCGTTCCGGGTGTTTCATAGACGCCAGTAAAACTAACGGCCCCCTCTGTTTCTACTGATCGAACTTCTGTCCCATAAACGATTAGTGGTGTATACATTTGAATAAGTAACATACTTACACTTAGTATGTATCTTTTTTTAAATTTCATATCCCTCCCCCTACACTTTTTTTCTGACCAGTAAGAGAATATTTTGTTGTTTTCTCTTCCTGTACATACAAGGTTAACGTAATACAAACAAAGAAGAAATTCAGGATTTGCACTAACTAGTGAACCTGATTGTAATTATTACAATCTTGTAGTTATATTCTCTTTGTCTTTCCTATTACAAAACAAACAATCGAGAAAGAACCAATAGAAACTGCTTTCCTTAAGTTCTTCCTCAATTGAGTGCTATTTATTCTCTATGTTATGCTAAAAGCATTTTATCAATTAAAGGGTTCATGCTTGTTAAAATATTGAGCCAATCATTTTTATCCGGTACACGATTAATCAACAGGTAATCTTTTTTTAATTGATAGTCTAATAAGTATGGTCGATAATTGGTCACGATCAAGTCAACATGTTCAACATTCAAACGTTCCTCTGTGAGTTCTTGTAACCGAATAAATAGAACATGGTGTTGCTTTGAAAGAAGTTGGATTGCTTGGACTTTGATCAGTTGAACCATCAAGTGATTCCCTTCTAAAAGAAACAATACTGTTTTTTTCGGTCCATAATAAGAAAATAGAATCTCTGTGTACATTGTTAAACTCGCTACGATGTCGTCCAAATAGTCTTCTGAAAAAGCCAGTGATTTTTGATTTCTAAGAATAAATTGCTTGTTTTTTTCATAGGTTATGGCGTAGAGTTCTTGGATGGTTCTATTTTCCTCACTTAGTAGCTTATTCAAAATAGGACAGATTTCATTATTGATTTTTCTACCTAGAAAAAACGCTGTTAGGAAAATTGGTAAGACAGAGTCATTCGCCACATCGATATGAAATACTTCAACATAGGATTCGACAACTTCAGTAATTTCAGGCCATTGATTATACTGCTCGAAAAAATTTATCTCATGTGACACGCTATCAATGGTTCGTTTACTTATGGTAACAAAGAAAAGCCAGATCAATTCGTCAGGGTGTAGAGTAATTTCGTAGTTTTTTTCGATAAGAGGAACAATTTCAGAAAGCAAGACAAAATCTTCTGTATCTGAAATTTTTATACCCTTGATGCTTTGTGGAAGTGTAATGATGTGTCCTTGCTGATTTCTGACCATTGAAATGTATACACAATAATAAAAAGCATTGACCATGATCCCTGTCCCCAATTCATACTTACCAAGACGTTCACCTAGATTATCTAAAATCATCTGGTGGATACTTTCTGGAGGATAGACCGTATAAGGAGTAGGCTCCCCTTCGTAAAAGAAATCAAAAAAGAACTTGCGGATATTTCCTTCTTCTCCAACAAGATCTACTGGTTTCAAACTAAGTGAAAGCTGATATTCTTCTAACGCCTCATTGATTTGAGATACTGCACGTAACATTGTACTTTCTGAATAGCTATAACGATCCGCTAATTCTTCAATCGATACTAGTTCTCCGAAAAATATATCGCTAACAATCTCAAACCAAATTTCAGATTCTAATAAAGCTTCTTTCTTTTCGTGATACAGTTGGCGATTTGTTTCTTTAAAAAAATAACCAGATGTATTTGACTCAAAAATTGCAGTATCTTCAAAGTATTTTTTCAATTCGCTAACGTCTTTTAGGATCGTCCGTTTAGATATCACAAGTTGCTGCGAAAGACCAACAATTGTAAACATATTTTGTTGTTCGATGACATTTAGGATACGCATCCATCTTTCCGTAATCGTGTTCGTGATAAACTTTAATTGTAATTCTCGCATCTAAGCACCTCATTTGTTTTTTATATCTATTCTTTAAAAAAATAGATTGTAAACATGTATAACAAAAAAAGTGAAAAAATACTAATAATAAATAAGTAAATAAACTAAAAATAACACACTTATGGTACCTTTTTATGACAGAAACACCGGTTGACAGGTTTCAACTTATGATGTTACTCTCACTTTAACAATTGAGGTCATTATGCGAGAAACATTTTTAGCGTTATTACGAGATTCCACGCCGCTGTTTGCAACATTACAAGAAGAAAATCGTCAGTTTACTAGTAGAAAAAGGTGGCCTAAGCGTGACAGAAATCACAGAAGAAATGTCGATTTCTCGCCCCGCTATTTCTCATCATTTAAAGTTACATTTACAAGCAGGGATTGTGTATGTCGAAAAACGTGGCAAAGAGTGGATCTATTCTTTAGATGTTGTCTACATCCAACGTAACTTGAAAGGATTTATGCAACTATTGGAAAAAATATAACCAGGCTACGGCTTTTCTTTTTAAATAAACAGGTTCATAAGTTCGAACATATAAATCGATTAAAAGGAGAAAACGGATGATCAACCAACTTTTACAAGAGCAACAACAATTTTTTGAAACAGGACAAACAAAATCAATTGATTTTCGCTTGGCACAATTAGCAAAACTGAAACAAGGAATGAAAGAGATCGAGATTGAATTGACACAAGCCTTGTTCAAAGATTTGCGAAAACCAGCACATGAAGCATACGTGACTGAAATCGGGGTCGTCTATCAAAGCATTTCTATGATGATCAAAAAATTAAAAAAATACGCGAAACGTCAAACCGTTCATACACCGATCTATATGTGGGGAAAAAGTTATCTTGATTATGAACCTTATGGACAAGTCTTGATCATCGCACCTTTCAATTATCCTTTTCATTTAGCTATCGAACCACTGATTGGGGCGATTGCTGCGGGGAATACGGTAATTTTGAAACCAAGTGAATTAGCACCTAATGTATCCAACGTTCTGGCAAAGCTGATCCGTTCAATTTTTCCCAAAGAGTACATTGCCTCGGTCGAAGGTGGTGTGGATGTAACGACTGAATTACTCGCACAAAGATTCGATTATATCTTCTTTACTGGTAGCGTACCTGTCGGAAAAATCGTAATGCAAGCTGCCGCAAAGAATTTGACACCCGTCACTTTAGAATTAGGTGGCAAAAGTCCCGTGGTCGTCGATGATACTGCGAATCTAAAATTAGCAGCCAAGCGCATCATTTGGGGAAAATTGCAGAACAACGGACAAACATGTATTGCACCAGATTATGTTTTAGTGTCTCGTAAACGAAAAGAGGCATTAATCAAAGAAATGATTATTTCCATGAAAGAATTTTATGGTTCTGATGTCAGAAAAAATACAGATTACGGCAGGATCATCAATGATCGGCATTTTATGCGACTACACAATTTGTTGAAAGCAGATCAATCATTCATCGCCGCTGGTGGTGAAACCAATCGGGCAGACTTGTTCATTGAACCGACTTTACTAGATCTTCCTTCCCATGAAGCGGCCAGTATGCAAGAAGAGATTTTTGGTCCGATTTTGCCAATCTTAACATTCCACACCCTTGATGATGCGATTTACCAAATCAAACGGTATGAAAAGCCATTGGCATTGTATCTTTTCACCACATCTACAGTGAATAAAGAGAAAATCATGACTGCTATTTCATCAGGGAATGTCACTGTTAATGATGTTCTCAAACACGTTGCGAACCATCATTTGCCTTTTGGTGGTGTTGGCGAATCTGGCATTGGCGGTTATCATGGCAAGTATAGTTTTTTGACTTTCTCTCATCAAAAAGGAGTATATGAAAATCGAGCGAAATTCAATGTTCCCGGCTTATTTCCGCCATATAATGAGCGAACTTTAAAATTACTGAAGCAAATATTGAAATAGATATCCAGTCATTTTAGAATAAATAGAAAGATGCCTCTCTCGTATCTCCTAAAACTGAATTAACAACAAAAACAGAAGTACATTCATTGAAAATAAGGTGACCACCATGAAAATTGCTCTGCCAATTTTTGTGGTGGTCGCCTTATTTCTCAAGACTAAGCATTCCTGTCTCAACCTCATTTTCAAGCATTATGATTTGGTTAAAAAAAAACTGACCTAATTTCTTAGATCAGTAAATATCTCTATAGATTTGATTAAATATGAATGGCAAATATGAATGGCCACTTACAAATTTTCATAGAAAAAGCAATATCTTCACTTTTATAGGAATGAGAACGAGTAAAACTCACCCTTTAAGAAATTGATGATTCATTGCCTGTAAACTTAGTTGATCGATAGCCAGTGCTTGTTTCAAATAAGTTTGGATCGACCCGTATTCCTTTTCTACCACTTGATAAAAACGGTCCAAGTAACTGCTGTCCACATTCAACGCAACATCTAAAGCAGCTAGATTCCCCTCATTCAAGTGGACTTTTTTTGCTTGCGCCAAAATCAACGCATTTTCTTTTTTACGTAGTTCATTCGTACGTAAATAATCGACATAGATTGCCTTGCGAGGAACGTCTAATGACTCTAATATTAGCAAGGCTGCGATTCCCGTTCGATCTTTCCCAGCAAAACAATGGAATAAAAGACTTTCCTCTTGATCCAAAGTAAGTACTTCTTGGAAGAAACGAGCATACCCTTTCTGCGAAGTCGGATTCAATGCGATATCTTCATATATTTTTGTCATATAGTTCGTGGCTTTTTCAGGTGAGCCGATTTTCACAAAATCTTCCAGCCCAACGCCTTCGTCTGCCACATCTTTCATGATGTCGATATGGATATATTTCGTCTGTGGAACAGGTTTATCTGGTCGAGCTTGGATTTCATCTTCGTTACGTAAATCAATGATTTTACCTAACCGATACGTTGTTTCTAGCCGTCTAGCATCTTCTTCTGTCAGATTAGACAGTTCACCTGAACGCAAGAAAACATTTGTTAAAACTTCTTTGCCATTTCTATTTTTGATGCCACCGATATCGCGAAAATTTGTGATTTTTACCATTTCTACAATGACCTTCCTTTTACCATATTTTAAAATCGTTTCCACTTAGTTCCTCAGAAGCGGTTGCGTACTGCATCTGAAAGAACCACCAAAGATCCTTGTCAGTTGATAGTCAACATACTCGACGGTGATTCCTCGTTTCTCTAATTCTTCACCAATAAAAGTAAATTTTGGATCTGTGATATACGTTGTCTCGTTGATCGGTAGTCCGTTCGTCGCCAATCGAGAGGCTTGTGCTAAAGACACCTCTACCCGATCCCAATGGCTTAACTGTTCTGGGATACCATTTAGGAACGCTTCTTCACACACGATCATCAATCCATCTTTGACAAGGCTTAATGCACAGTCTAAATGCAGGATCGTCGGATGAAGTGGTACTTCGATCACTTTGTAGCCAAATCGTTTGACTAGATTTCTTAACCATTCAATACCACGAGTATTGGATGCTAACCCTGAGTTACCTGCAAAAATCGTTTTTCCTAATACTAAAACATCTCCGCCTTCTAAGAAAGGCCCTTGTTCTGAATCGATACCTTGCGAAATATCCGGCTTAGGAATAGAAAAATACAAGCAGTCATTCTCATTTGATTCATTCATGAGTATCTCACGAATCGGTAGAATCTCATTTCTGCGGTGCGGGAGCTTCAATGAACCTTCAATCAATAGATTTCCGATCGTAAAAAAGGGATCTCGGGTGAAAAAGTTACTGTAGCCATACTCTAGTCCTAGTTCTTTTTCAAAAGAGGTCAACTTTCTTGGTAAAAGGACTTCTACCTCATGTTTTTCTAGTACTTTTTGTAAATTCTTCCGTTCGACTTCCCAAGCTTTTTGTTGTTCTGGGAAAGCTTCACTAAAGTCTTTGCCTATCACTTCAGGCCCACTAAATAATTCATGGTTTTCTTCTGTCAAGAAATCGACACCGGTTAATTTTTTCGTAGGAAAGCCAAATTCAGACTGTGCTAAAACGACCCGTTTTAGCGGTGCAAACTCGCTTTTCACAAAAATATGATCCATCGTTTCTGCTCCTCCTCGATTTGTTCGAATCTTTACAGGAAATAACATGCGAAACCAACCAAAAATATTAAAACAATCAAAGCAATCATTGGTTCGACCCATGTTTTTTTCGAAGAAAGAAAGACATTTTTCTTATTTTTTACAAATCCCCAACCAAACTCTCTAGGGAGTTGTACTTCTAATATCATCCCACCTGATAAAGGCAAGAGTACCACTTTATATCTGGATTTTGCAAACAAAAACAATGACATAAAATAAAGACCGAACTGGATGATTTTGATCAATCGAATGATTTGGATATTTTTGATTTTTCTCACTATTTCTCTCCTTCTATCCTAGCGGTTATCGTCTAACAATAACACCCTTTCTCTTTTTCTTAGGATATTTTTTAATTATTTGGTTAAAAGAGCGTTCTATTCTGTTACCTCTGCTCCCCAACCTCCACTATCTGCCAGAAGCAACTTTTTTTACTATAACATGAGTTGACTTCGTCTAGATCAAACCGATCATAATCGTTGGTTTTGGACTCATAACCTACAAAATCTCTCACTAAATAGCCCACATCCAGTCGATTGGAGGTGAGCTATTTTCTACCGAATTATTTCATTTCTACGCTTTCACCATTAGTCGCAATCACTTTTTGATACCAGTAAAATGATTTTTTAGGCGAGCGGGCCAGCGTTCCTTTGCCCTCGTCATCTCGATCGACATAGATAAAGCCGTATCGTTTACTCATTTCACCAGTTCCTGCACTGATCAAATCAATACAGCCCCAAGAAGTATAACCAATCAAGTCCACGCCATCATCGATTGCTTTCCCCATTTCTTGGATATGTTGGGCGAGATAATTGATCCGGTAGTCATCGTGGATCGAGCCATCTGGTTCAATTTTATCGACAGCCCCGAGTCCATTTTCTACGACCATCACTGGGATTTCATAGCGAGAATAGATTTGATGCAAGGTATATCGCAATCCGACCGCATCAACTTGCCAGCCCCATTCGCTTGTTTCAAGATACTCATTAGCCACCCCGCCAAATAAATTGCCGCCACTTTTATCTGACCGAGTATTTAAATCATCTGCAATACACGTACTCATGTAATAACTGAACGTATAATAATCGACAACGCCTTCCTTCAAGAATGCCAAATCCTCTTCTGTGATATCCACTTCGATTTTTTCTTTTTCAAAGTAGCGTTTCATGTAATAAGGATAGGCTCCTTTGACTTGGACATCGCCACAGAAATAATTTAACCGGTCATTCATTTGTTGCGTCTTCAATACATCTAATGGATGACAGGTTTTAGGATACATCGTGATATACGCCAACATACAGCCGATCTGAAAATCAGGATTGATTTTATGTCCAGCAATCACCGCTCGAGCAGAAGCAAGGAAGACATTGTGTAAGGCTTGATATTTTTCTGTTTCCGTATAAGTTCGATTAAATAATCCATTGATTTGTTTGCCATGTTCTAAGACACCAAAATTGATTTCATTGAAGGTCAACCAGTATTTCACTTTGCTTTTGTAGCGTTCAAAAAGTGTCGTTGCGTAACGTTCGTAATACTCGATCGTTCGTTTGTCTAAAAATCCGTCATACGTTTTTCCCAAATGAAACGGTAACTCAAAATGTGAGATCGTCACGATCGGTTCGATCCCATATTTATGTAGCTCATCAAACACTACATCATAAAATTTCAACCCTTCTTCATTTGGCTGCTCTTCGTCACCATTAGGAAAAATCCGTGTCCACGCAATCGATAAACGATAGGCTTTAAAGCCCATTTCCGCAAATAATGCGATATCTTCTTTGTAGCGATGATAAAAATCAATCGCTGTATGGCTCGGATAGTAATACTTGGTTTCATCGATCACCAAATCAAAGGTACGTCGTTTCCCCATCTCACGATTGCCTGCACGATTGTGATCGCTGATCGAATCTCCTTTACAATTGACAGCCCATGCTCCTTCACATTGATTTGCCGCTGTTGCGCCACCCCATAAAAAATTCTTCGGAAAACTCATCAGTCATTGCCCCTTTTCAGTTTGATATGATAGCCTTACTGTTATTTTATTATTGAGTATAAAAAAAGACCTAATCAACCACCTAAAAAGGCCGTTGATCAGGTCTAGCTTAACTGAATAATCACTATCCTATCTAAAAAGATACTATTTTTTGTAAACGTTGTCAAACATTGATTTATTCGTCATCTTCAGCCAATGCAACAATCACTTGGTTCACATTCAAAATATTCTCTGCACCAGAGCGAACATATTCCGGCGCCGATCCAACCATTTGACTATTGATAAACTCGATGACCATTGGCATATTCATGCCCGCATATAATTCGATCGCTTCGCCTTCCATGATCAATTGGACAATACTATTGGCTGGCGTCCCGCCCATCAAATCACAAAAGACAACATAGTCTTCCAACGAAGAAACCACCGCAAGAAATTTTTCTTTGAAATCCTCTGTTCCTTCTTCCGGCAATAAAGGCACTGTATGAATATGAGCTTGCGGCCCCATGATCATTTCGGTACTTGCCTTTAGTCCTTCACAAAGTTGTCCGTGACTGACAAGAACTAACTGTTTGCTCATTTTCAACACCCTCCTATTTTGAGATCACACCTAAAGCGGATAAAACGACACAGATAATCAAGACGATAAAAATTGCTCTTGTTGATGTCATATTCTTTTTGCCTAATAACCAATAGACACCGCCAACGATCGCTGCTGGTAATAGTTTAGGAAGGATCATATCAATATTATTTTGCATGTTCATCGTCACATCACCAATGCTCGGCGCCCAGGAAACTTTCACATTCACCATTGTAGCAACTAATGCACCTACCATAAACACCCCTAACAAGGTTGCGGCATCTGTGAGCGCTGTTAATCGTGATTGCATCGTGGTCACTAAAGAAATCCCTTCTTTGTAAGCAAATTGCAATTGTTTCCAACGAAAGACCATGACTGCGATTTGTGCTACTATCCAGATAAAAATACCCGCGGGGTTCCCATTGATCGCCATATTTGCGGCTAATGCCCCAAAAATGGTCGGGATCAATGCGGCGAAAATGGAATCGCCAATTGCGGCGAAAGGTCCCATCAATCCAGCTTTCATCCCAGAGACAGTTTCTTTTGCAGCAATGCCCTCTTTTTCTTCAATCGCTAAATCGATCCCGGTAATGATCGTATTGAAAAAGTTAGAGGTATTAAAAAATTGTGTATGAGTCTTCATTATTTCTTTTAATTCCGGCGTATCATCTCCGTAGATTTTTCGCAATTGTGGCAGGATCGTATAGAGATAGCCTGAACCTTGCATCCGCTCATAATTCCAGCCTAATTGGAAGGTCAACAAGCTTCGGCGGTTGATTTGTGTAAAGTCTTCTTTCGTTAACTTGTAATTAGATTTCGTCATCTTCGATTTCTCCTTCCTCAGAGGTTGTATGGGGACTTGCTACTTGCTGGTTTTCTGTTCGTTGATTGTTTTTATAGCTGATCGCTGCTAAAGAGAAACCGATCATTGCTACTGCCAACATCGGTAATGAATTGAAGGTTGCTGGCAAATCTTTGACGACACTTGCGACACTCGTGCCAAGCAACTGGACATTTGAGAACAACGTTGCTAATAAAGCAGTGATCGTAAAACCTAAAATCAGATAAGGAAAATGTTTCTTGACTGGTAAATAACGTAGTAAAATAGCAAAACCGACTGCTGGTAAAACGGCTCCTGCGACAGATAAGCCATCTCCTAACCATTTCAAATCGCCATTTAGCACAGCGACGACGTTTTCGACTAGTCCGCCACCAAATGCTAAGGCTAAAAAGACGGGGATCAAACGTGACAAGGACCAAGGAAGAGCACCTAATAAATAATTGCGTTCAATTGCTTTATAATTCATTGTTTCGACATGTTGGTCGATACGATGAGCGAAGTACGTATTCGCAAATCGAGCTAAAATATCCAATTGGATCATTAAACTAGCGACAGGAACTGCAATAGCTGCAATTGCCTGTTCTGGATTCATCCCTAATGAGATGGAAAAAGCAGTCGCTAGTATCGTTCCGGAGTTTGCATCGATCCTTGAAGCACCGCCAAATGTCCCAACACCTAGAACGGTCAATTGCATACTACCACCGATGATCAATCCAGCTTGTAAATCCCCCATGACTAATCCGGTGAACAAACCGGCAAAAACGGGGGCACTCATTGAGGAATAAATTTGTAGTTCATCTAAAATCTGATAACCTGCATATAAAGATAATAATAAGATTTGCCACCATTGAATGGACATCTACTTAACCCCCTTATTTATTCAAAAGACTCATAAAATCTTCTGACTTATCACTTGGTACCATTTGTGCGGTCAAATGGACCCCACGCGCATTTAACTGTTTGAAATCCTCAATATCCTTTTCCACCACATTAATCGATTTGGTGATTGATCTGGTTTCATTTGTCTGAGACATATTCCCTACATTGACTTCCTTGATCGGCACGCCTCGTTCAACAAGTTTCAATAATCGATCAGGTTTTTTTGCGACGATCAGTAAGCGTTGGGAGTCATATTTCCCAGCGAGAATATTCTCTGCGGCTTTTTCAATCGGTAAGACACTTAACTTTACTCCTGCTGGTGTGGCTAATTTCAAGCCACTTTTTTCTACTGTATTCATTGCGACCTCATCATCTACAACTAATATCCGAGTAATCGACAACTTCGTTACCCAAAGATTCGCGACTTGCCCATGGATCAAACGTCCATCGATTCTTACACCAATAATTGCCATTGTTCATTCTCCTTTACAAATAAATTGTTCATTCTCAAACTAAAGGTAACGCTTACATTATTCACCTGTTTTTTGATACCAAGGTGTCGCTGTCTGATTGATTACTTGATTCAAGTTCTCAATATTCTGTCTACCTTGTGTCCGTAACCATTTGACGGCTCCTTCTTTCCCAGCATCTACATAAGCTTTGACGCCATCTTTCCAAGTCGCTCTTCCGCACAAGACACCATTGAAGGTGGAACCTGACTCATGAGCAAAGACTAGCGTTTGTTGGAATAATTCAGAAGATACACCCGCACTCAAGAAAATGAATGGCAAGTGAGTCGCCTCGCTTTGCGCCTTGAAAAAGTCAGCTGCTTCTTTTTGACTATAGACGATTTCCTTGTCACCAAAACCTTCGACAAAGTTCATATTGACTGGTACTTCGACTTTCAAAACATCTACTTGGTAACGAGGATTGGAAAATTCTCTCATCATTTCAATCACTTTATGCGGTTTGACCTTTGCATACTCACGTGAAGCGCTATCATTTATTTTCGCATCATAAGATAGCAGTTCTAAATAAAACGGTCGATCCTCTCCTGCGCATTCACTTCCTAGACGTTCAATAAAGACGTGTTTCAAATGATTGATTTTTGGATCTTCATCAACGTCATAATAAAGTAAAAATTTCACTGCATCTGCTTGTTCTTCTTTTAATCTCAAGGAAGACCAGTCTCCTAATAGATCCGGTAACCGTCCAGGAGTCGATACATCATATCCCGTTTTTTCATACGCCAAGAGCAAACCAGCGGATTGAGCACGTACTTTGGCAGCGGGCAAACCATATTCAGGATCTAATAAAATAGCTGAAGCATAGGGCGTCAACTCACTAGAAACCAACGCTTTGAACTCAATCAATTGTTCATCTGTGGGTGTTTCTCCTAAAGCCGACAGCATTTTCTTCAATGCTCCCCGCTGATCGATTGCTAATGCACTGATGATGCCGTCTTTTGTTGCTAATTGTTCCATCGCTTTTTTCTTATTTGGTGTCATCGTTTTTATTGACCTCCTTGTTATTCATTTTGGTACTCATGGATCGTCACACCTTTGACTACTCGATTCACCGTTCCTGTCGGTGAAGGTGTGTCAGGCGTATTACCAACTTTGATCGACATCTGAAGAGCAATGATTTGTGCGGTCAAAATCATCACTACGGATAGATAGGCATCGGGTAATTCTAGCGCGGCTGGTTCTAGGAAAAAGTTTGCTCCAGAAAAGTCTCTTTGCGTCGATTGAGCAATGGCTAACACCTTTGCAGCAATAGCATTGCCATTGATTTCTTCCAAAATATCTAAATCATAGTTGCGTGTGTACGCTTGGTTCGTCACAAACCCGATCACTAAAGTTTGCTCATTGACAAAGGATTTTGGTCCATGACGGAAACCCATCGAAGAATCAAAGATCGTCGCGATTTTCCCAGCCGTCAACTCTAAGATTTTCAGCTGTGCTTCCCTTGTGGCACCAGCCAAGCTACCTGAGCCAAGATATGCAACCCGATTGAATGGTACTGCTAACACTTGGATCAGTTCTTGCTCTCTTTTCAGAACATCTTTGCCGATATGGCTCAAGGATGTGACATACTTTTGTTTTGTTTCTTGGTTCGTTTGATCAAACAGCCAAAGGGCACTCAATAACATACATGTAAAGCTACCTGTCATGGCAAAGCCAGCGTCATTTGCTTTTTTTGGCATCAACAACAAGAAATGTTGCGATTGTTTACGTGCGACTTGTGCTAATTTTCCTTCTTCTGCACACGTAATCACTAAATGGAACAACGTATCCACAACTTGATCGGCAATTTTGACTGCTGCCAGACTTTCCGGACTATTGCCACTTCTAGCAAACGAAATCAATAACGTGGGTTGATCAGGAAACAAATACTCTCTTGGAGAAGCAACAATATCGGTCGTACCAAAACTATGAAAAGCAAACCGTTTGGTGTCTCCATGCTCATTCAAGTAAGGAACAAGCGTATCGCCTACATATTGAGAAGAGCCTGCACCGGTAAAGATGACTTGGATTTGTTGCTTGTTTGCCTGTTTTTCAAGTGCATCAAAGAAAAGGGCTAATTCATTTTTCTTCTCTTCTAAGATTTCCACAACCTCTTCCCACAGATCTGGTTGTTGTTTGATTTCTTCTGTAGTGATCCTTGCACCTATTTTTTCTAATTCATCCTTCGACAGTTCAAACATGTTATTTTCCTCCTAGATTACTCCGAACATGACGGATCTTATAATGGAATTGGTCTGCTCTGGCGACACTATCTGTGTATTCGATGATCTCGTTTTTGCTATTGAAGGTCGTCCGTTTCAAATGTAAAATTGGTGCCCCATCGCATATATGCAGTAATTCGGCATCATTTGCGTAAACAATACTGGCATAGAATTCTTCTTCTGCCACTTGGACATGTTGATCAAAATCTTCCAGAAAAACATCATACAAAGGCTTGCTTTCCAAAATCGGCAAATCAAGGCCAAGAAACAGTTTTGCTGGTAAATAAGACCGTTCAACCATCAAAGGGACATCATCCGCTAAACGTAGCCGCTTGATTTTGAAGATTGCTTCTCCTAGATTGAGATTCAATCGTTCAGCCAACTGCTTTGTCGCTGCTTGTTTTTCAAAAGCTAAAATAATCGTTTTCGGTGTACGCCCCAATGCCAACATTTCTTCTGTGAAGCTGTAAGCACCTGCTAAACTCGCTGCTTGATGCGATAAGTCACTGACAAACGTTCCTTTTCCATGTTTTTTATAAATATAGCCAAGTGTTTCTAATTCCTGCAATGCTAATCGAACCGTCGTCCGACTCACACCATAGTACAGACATAACTCCCTCTCAGACAGCAATTTATCATGCGGGATCATTTCTGCTTCAATTCGTTTCTTTAGTACATCAACTAGTTGATAATATAACGGTTTCCCTTTACGAGAATTTTCCATTTCTTTACCCCTTCCAACTGGTTATAACCACAAGACAATCGTAAAGTAATAATAACTACCTGTCAACATAAAAATCGCTTAAAAACCGCTATATAACAACGTTTTCACCAACTATATATAAAAACATTTTAAATACCTCGAAAATACCACTTAAAATAAAAAAACAGCATAAACTTCATAAAAAGAAGCTTAAGGCTTAGCCTTAAAAAGCTTGTTTATCCTAGAAAATTTATAAAATAATGAACAAATCCAACGGTTCTTTTTCTTGCATTCCGCTAAATTCCAATGAAAAATAACAAAAAAAAAGAAACACTTCATTTCCCACGTCTAGGCGCTCAAAGTGTTTCTCTTTTGCTATTTCAAGATGACTAATCAACTAGCGACTAATCTTATTTTGCCAAGAAGAAGCTGTCTTCCTCAATACTCCATTTAATTTCTCAATGTTGTTTCTCCCTTGTTCAGCTAGCCATTTTATTGCCGCCTGTCTCCCTTGATCCACAAAAGGTGCCACACCATCTGCCCATGTAGCTCGCCCACATAAAACGCCATTGAACGAAGAGCCAGCGTTTTTGGCAAAATGCAACGTTTCTTGGAATCCTTCGGCACTGACACCTGCACTCAGAAAAATAAACGGTAAGTCAGTGGCTTGGCTTTGCTCGATAAACAAAGCGGATGCTTCTTGCTTGGAATAAATGATTTCTTTTCCAAAACCTTCAACATAAGTCATATTGACAGGTACTTCTACCTTCAAGACATCTACGTTGAACCTCGGCTCTGAGAAAATCTTCATCATTTCAATGACTTTTTTCGGTTTGATCTTGGCATATTCTTTGGAGGTCGTATCTGAGATCGTTGCATCATAAGATAGCAATTCTAAAAAGAAAGGAAGATCTTCCGCCAGACATTCTGAACCGATTCTTTCTACATATGCCTGTTTCCGTTCATTGACTTCTTCGCTTTCGTCTACATCATAGTAAAGCAAGAATTTGCAGCCATCTGCTCCAGCTTCCTTTAGTCTTTTGGCTGACCAAAAAGCTAAGGTATCTGGCAAACGTCCAGGTATCGTTGTATCATATCCTGTTTTCTCATAAGCCAACAATAGTCCAGCTGTCTTAGCGCGTTTTTCAGCAGCGGGCAACCCATATTCTGGATCTAAAAGAATCGAAGAAGCAAAAGGTGTCAATTCTTCGGACACGAGTTCTTTGAAATGGATCAAATCATCCACTTTGACCTCCTCTTGATGTCTCGCCATCATTTTTTTCAATGCGCCTCTTTGGTCAATCGCTAAAGCCCCGATGATCCCGTCTGGATTACTCATGTTTACCAATGCTTGGTATTTCCCCTCTGATACTTTCCTCATTTTTTCAACATCCCTTCTAACTTAGAATCAATCAAGCCAACAATTTCTTCTTGAGTGGAAGCAGTGATAAATGCTTGTTTAAAGCCTTCATCCATCAACATTCGTGCCATTTGTGAAAGAAGCGCCAAATGACTGGTTCCTGCTTCTGCAGCTGGAATAAACAACGCAATCACATACTTGATCGGTTGACCGTCTAAACTATCCCAGGCGACTGCATTCGTTAATTTCAAAATAATGATCGTTGGTTCTTCTATACTTTCACTTTTCGCATGAGGGATCGCAAAGCCATCCATCATACCAGTCGTACCTTCTGCTTCGCGTTGTTTCAAGCCGATTTCGACCGCCTGTTCATTGGTCGCTTTACCTACCTCAACGATTTTTGTTGAAAGAAACGCAAACACCGCTTCACGAGTATTCGCCGCCACATTGGTATAAACAAATAAATTTTCCATCAAATGAATCCTCTCCCTTTCACACACTCAGTGACTTTCTTTTTTGAACCAAGCCTAGTAATACTCCCCCTACAATAGAACCAGCAAGAATCGCAAGAATCCAAAGTAAGCCATGCGTCACTACTGGTAAAACGAGAAATCCGCCATGGGGTGCTGGTACTTGCACGCGAAAGAAATAGGTCAATACAGCGGCGATCGACGAACCAAGCATCATGATTGGCAAGACACGAAGCGGATCTTTTGCCGCAAAAGGAATCGCACCTTCCGTAATATGTGTTGAGCCTAGAATGAAATTCACTAGACCAGCATTCTTTTCGTTTGGCTCGAAGTATTTCCCAAAAAGCAAGACCGCAAAGCCAGTAATCAACGGCGGAGCAATACAGGCTGCAGAAACTCCCGCCATAAAGCTAGTATTTCCTTGTGCTAACAGGGCAGTTCCAGTAACATAGGCTGCTTTATTGATCGGCCCCCCCATATCGAATGCGCACATACAACCGACGATCACCCCTAATACTAAAGGACTTGAGTTTTCAAACCCTGCTAGAAAATCCATCATTCCTTCATTGATACTAGCCATCGGTCCTGAAATGACTGTCATGATCAATCCAGTAATCAACACCCCTAGTACGGGATATAAGAAAATTGCCTTTAAACCATCTAGTGTTTTAGGCAAAGGTTGTAACGCTTTTATTAATCCCAACACCACATATCCTGCCAAGAAACCTGAGATAATTCCACCTAAAAAACCTGTACCACCATCTGAGGCAATCAATCCGCCGACAAACCCCACAACCAATCCAGGACGTTTTGCAATTCCTTCAGCTATAAACGCGGAAAGGACCGGCACCATCATACTCATTGCAAAACCACCGATTCGATTCAAACTCGCAGCAAATTCATTGTATTGCGCATTGGCAGGATCGGCAGAATAAATCCCCCATAAAAAAGAAATGGCGATCAAGACTCCCCCACTGACAACAAAAGGCAACATGTGGGAAACACCATTCATCAAGTTCTTATAGATGCTGTGACCAACACTCTGTTGTGCATGTTGTTTTTCCTTATCTCCTTCTGCCATTTCGATTTTTTCAGAAATCACTCCTTCACCGTTTAAAGCCGCAGCAATCAATTGATCGGCTTCTTTGATCCCTTTCGAAACAGAAACATCAATGATCCGTTTCCCGGCAAATCTTTCAGGCTGAACATCTTTATCCGCCGCAATAATCACTGCTTCCGCTTCAATGATTTCTTGATCTGTCAAACGATTTTCTACCCCTACTTGCCCATGGGTCTCCACCTTGATCGTAATGCCTTTTTTCTTTGCTGCCTGTTCCAGTGCTTCTTGTGCCATATACGTGTGGGCGATACCTGTGGGACAACCAGTTGCAGCAATTAATCGATACTTAGCCATTATCTGAATTCCTCCTTATGAATGGTGATTTGTTTTTTCAACTCTGCGACATCGGTAAAATCAGTCAATCCTTTTTGAAACGCAGTCGAGCTACCCGCAGCTAAACTGTCCTTGAAACAATCCGCACTATTTTCTTCTTTGATCAATCCTGCCAGAAAAGTGGCTAGGAGTGTATCCCCGGCGCAAGCGGTATTAACGACTTTTCCTTGCGGGGCGTTTCCTGTCAAACAATAGTTTTCGTTCACATAGATCCCACCCGCTCCACCTAATGACAGCAATACATTTTGTGCACCTGCGGCTAATAGTTTCTTGCAATAGTTTACATATTCCGTTTCTGCTATTTCTTCATCAAACCATTCTGCCAATTCCTGCTCATTCGGTTTCAGTAAAAATGGTTGATACTTTAGACATCGTTTAACGATTTTAGCACTCGTATCTAAGATCAAGCGCACTTGATTCTCATGACAAATTTTACTGATCATTACTAAGATTTCTTCTGGTACACCTCTTGGCAGACTCCCAGAAACACAAAGATAATCTCCAGCTGACAAATGACTGATTGTCTCAAGCAATTCTTCCATCGCTAACTGGTCGATTTCTGGTCCACGATTGACCAACTTATATTCACTTGATTCCTCATTCACTTGTGTAAATACGTTGATGCGAGTCATTCCGGGTATAGAAACAAAATGAGCGTCGATTCCTTCCTTCGTCAAGCATTCCTCAATATAAGCCCCAGTAAATCCTCCGCTAAAGCCCAACGCAGTATTTGGTATCCCGAGTTTTTTTAAAATCAATGAAACATTGACACCTTTCCCATTTGCTTGGATATCATCATCGATTGAGCGGTTCACGACATTCGGTTTGAGTTGTGCCACTTCAATAAACAGATCAATCGCCAGATTCATCGTACATGTATATACGTTAGCCACCTGTATCCCTCCTCACTTTATCTACAGTATGGCCTGTTTTTAGATGTACATGTTTTCTAAATAAGCAAAATTTTAGGTAAATGTTTACAAAATAAAACTCATCTAAGTAAGGGTTTACATCAATGGTAGAATAAAAAGAAAAGGGGGAGGACTAAATGGAAACTAAATTAAGCGAGGCAGAACATTTTTTATGGGAGTATATGATGAATCACATCCAAGAAATCCCAAATCTATCAATTATCAAACTAAGCGAACGAGCCAACGTATCCACCACGACCATCGTTCGTACCATGAAGAAAAAAGGGTACGAAGGCTATACTTCTTTTAAGCATCATTTAAAGGAAAAGAAGAATACCACCATCAATTTTGCTACGGTCGATAAAGTAGATGAAGAAATAAAAACCTCCATTCTAAAAAACGAACAGGAAGTCGTGCGTACCATCAATCTATTGGATACAGGGGTAATCGAAGATGCGATTCAAAAAATCTGGAGTTCACAAAGAATCATTATCTTTGCCAGAGGATTTTCAGAAATGATTGGAGAAGAAATACAAACAAAATTCCAACTACTCGATAAGTATTGTGTCCTTCATACCGATCCAAATATCATCAAAACCGTTAGTCGCAAATTGCACAAAAAAGATGTCGTTCTTTTTATTTCCTTAAACGGTGAAACAGAAGAACTCGTAGCAGCAGCGGAGAATTGCTACCGCGAGGAAATCAGTTCGATCCTGATCACCGCCTCACGGGAAAGTCGCTTGAACCGATTAGCAGAATTATCTTTGATCGGCTTCAAATCCGAAATCTCTTTTTTCCCTGAATATGAAGTCCGCTCTCGCCTGCCACTTTCTGTGATTGCGCGGATCTTGCTGGATTCGTATGCGATACGGGTGAAGAAGGGGGATTGAGGAACAAGTATAAGAAGCATCAATCACCGAAAATGTGAAGTTTTTTCGGTGATTGGTGCTTCTTTACGAAAGAGTTCATTCAATTTTATTTACGTTTGATTCATGACGTTCATCTACATTCATGTCTTGTCATAATGCCAAAACAAAACAAATAATCGAAACTACAACTGTCAAAACAAATTCAACCTTCACTTCCGTTCCATATGTTTGATTCGGTAGATAGATGGCTTTTCGTTCCGATTAATAAGGAATTTTAGGGCGGTTGGGTTGAGCAGACTCAATAAGTATTGATAATAAAATCAGTGTGAAGTAAATAGTATTTTGCTGGGCCGCAAAATAAATACTTGAAGCTAATAAAATTAAACTAGTCCCTTTGAGTATTCTAGCGTAGGTCATTGTTATCTCTCCATTCTATTCTTCTTTTATTTGTAGATTTTCTGTCCTGTTTTCTAACTATTTTCTATTATTTTTATACCTCCATGAGGTTGTGACAGAAGTGTCTAGCTCCGAGAAATAAGCCGAGAAAAACGAAAATTGTTCTTCAAATTTTTGGATTTCTCGGCTTATTTCTGAAGGAGTTACTTCTGGAACACCGTTTATTAAGTTTAAGGTTAGAAACAAAAATGAATTTTATTTTTGTTCCCAATCACTAGATAGGAGGTGAGAACAATTATTTGGCTCACTCGGTTCACCTTCTCTAAAATTCTCATACGATCGATACTTTTATGTATTCATTTTTATTACTAATAAATAGATGTGGTTCAAATTATTCCTGTTACTAAAAATGATACAATTCTAATTCCAAAATGGAGCAAATCATAAGAACTAAAATCGTGGGAATCAGCGCAAACACCACTTCCATTCTAGATGTTTGATTCGGTAGATAGATTGAATTTTTTCCCGATTTGTAAGGAGTTTTAGGTTGCTCGGATTGGGTATATTCAATAAATAGTGATAGCATAATCAGTATGGTATAGATCGTATTTTTCATTGCAGCAAAATAGATGCTTAGCGCCAATAAAACCAGTTGGATTATTTTGAATATTCGAACGTAGGTCATCTTTCATCTCTCCATTCTATGTATAAATAGTAACCGATCCCTCTCTACAAGTATATATACGTAAAGCACTAAAATATTACTTTAACAAATTAAAATAACTTCCATCTTAATCATATCAAAAAATATCAAAAAAACTATTACATTCCTAAAAAGCTGTTTTAACAGCATAATCGTCAACATTTCCCTTCAACCCAAACAACTCTTACGAATAAATAAAAAAACGGAACAACAGGCTGAATGTTTCCATCCACCTGTTATTCCATATTTACTATTACTTAAATTTAGTTTTTACTCCACAAATGGCTCTTCACCTAGTGCTTGTTGTGCCGCTAAGTTTAGTAAGCTCCATTGACGGTCGTGTCCTGGTTGGAAGAAGAAATCTGCTTCTGCCAAGTCTTCGATCGTTAATTTTTGTTGGATTGCTAGTGCTAAGACATTGCCTTGTGCAGTGATGTCCTTCGTTGATAAAACAGCGCCACCTAGCAATTGGTGCGTAAATGGATCATAGGCTAATTGTACAGCTGCTTTTCCGTTCCCAAATTCTTCTGGTACGAATTTTGGACGGATCGTATCTTCATAGAAGGCTGTTTTGATGGCTACGCCAGCGCGATCAGCTGTGAAGCTGTTCAAGCCACTTGCAGCAAAATGATAGTCAAACACACGTAACGCAGATGAGCCGACTAAGCCACCAAATGGTTTGCTTGGTGTTTGTTCAAATAAGTGTTGAACGACATAGCGTGCTTCTCGACGTGCAACTGTTGCTAATGCGATCGGCACTTTTTTGCCTGCTGGGATCGAATAAGCAAGTGTTGCATCTCCTACTGCATAAACATCAGGTAAGTTTGTTTGTAGGTATTCATCTGTGATGATCCAGCCACGTTCATCTAAATCAACGATGCCTTTCAACCATTCGGTATTCGGTTTGACACCGGCAGCTTGGATGATCAAATCTGTTTCGATCGTGCCACTGTCTGTTTCGATGGCTGCGACTTTACCGTCACCTGTGAAGGCTTTGATATTCACGCTAGTTTTGATGTTCATGCCTTTTTCTTTTAAGTGCGCTTCTAAGATATCTGTCATTTCCTTATCTAAGTAAGTACCTAAAGGACGATCGATCATATCTAATAACGTTACTTCTTTCCCTGCATTCAAGAAAACTTCTGCTGCTTCGATCCCGATGTAACCTGAACCGATCACAGCTACTTTTTTCACTGCTGGGTCTGTCATGCGTTCTTTGATTTTCGTTGCCCAATTATAGCCACGCATCAAATATACATTTTCTAAGTCTGTTCCTGGAACAGGTAATGAGTTTGGTTTAACACCTGAACTCAAAATCAATTTATCGTAAGCATACTCTTCTGTATGTCCATCTTCTTTACGTGTAACTGTAACTGTTTTTTTATCTGCATTGATTGTGTTTACTTCGTGGTTATTTAATATCGCCACATTTGGTTGTGGAAAGTTTTCCGGTCTGAAATTACGGACATCATTCACACTAGTGACTTGATCCTCTAAATATAATTCCATGCCGCATGACATAAATGAAACATAGTCGCCTGCTTCAAACAAGGTGATATCCACATTTTCTCCGTATCTAGATAGTAATTCTAAAATGGATTGATGCCCTCCATGTGATGCACCGACAATAATTACTTTCGTTTTTTCCATTGACAAAACCCTCCTCATAACAATTGTTTAGAATCATTCTAAACAATTTTACGATATCATTCTAAGAATAATAATGCAAATGAAAAGGCTTGCCTAAAAATTTTATTCGTTATTTTAATATTATTGTTTTAATTGTGCTAAAAATATGCCGATACGTTTACATGCTTCTTGTAGGTCATCCATCCCACTTGCATAAGAGATTCGGATAAATCCTTCACCTTCCGGTCCAAAAGCTGAGCCAGGGATACAGGCAACCTTACCTTGTTCTGCGAGTGCTAAACAAAAATCCCACGAATTCATCTGGATTGTTTCTGGTAAGCGACAGAACAAATAAAACGCACCATCAGGTTGAGAGATTTGAAAGCCTAATTCCGTAAGTTGCGGCAATAGATAATCTCGGCGTTCGACGTAGCGGGCCTTCATTTTTTCCCCTTCGTCCATACTCGTTGTCAAGGCTTCGACCGCAGCTTTTTGAGAAATCGTTGTGGCAGAAGTAACTAAATATTGGTGGACCTTGATCAATTCATCGATCACTGGTTTTTGAGCAAAGAGAAACCCAATGCGCCAACCAGTCATGGCATGAGATTTAGAGAGTCCATTCACGACGATCGTTTGCTCAGGTAAGTACGTAGCCATCGAGACATGATCTCCCACGTAGTTCAACTCCGCGTAAACTTCGTCACTGATGACAAAGACTGGATGTTGGCTTAAAACTTCTGCAAGTTTGCTCATTTGCTCCGCATATAACAATGTTCCCGTTGGATTACTTGGGTAATTCAAAATCACTGCTTTGATTTCGTCTCCGTATTTGGCAAACGCCTCTTCTAGTTGTTCTGGCTGACAAATAAAGCCAGTGTCTGATGTATCGATCGTGATCAATTCGGCGCCTGCTAGATCAACAATTGGTTGATAGCCGGGATATGCAGGTGCTGGGATCAATACTTTATCCCCTTCTTCTAAGACCGCTAATAAAGCTGTCGCGATCGCTTCTGTGGCACCGATCGTTGTTAGTACTTCCGTTTGCGGATCATAAGAAAGACCGTAACGTTCTTTTTGGAAGAAACAAGCTGCTTCACATAATTCTGGTAAACCTCTCATCCCGGTATAATGAGAATAGTTTTCTTTGATGGCTGTGATCCCTGCTTCTTTGACTGCTTCAGGTGTTGAAAAATCTGGCTCACCTAATGTCAATTTGATTATGCCCGGAATGCTTGAGATTTGCTGATCGAACATACGGATCTGCGAGACTTCGATTTTAGCCAGCCTTGGATTAAAACGATGGTGTAGATTCATAGACTTCTCCCCTTTTGGTTACTATCCTTATTTTTTCAGAAAAGTTCCTCGGTGTAAAGGATTGTTTGGTACCATTCCAATCCTTTTTCTAAAACAGCCATGTCGAAATCAAAGGTGGCATCATGCAGGGCTGGTGTATCACCTACACCTAAGAAGAAAAAGACACAAGGATAGTGTTCCGTATAAGCACCAAAATCTTCTGCTTGTAAGACAGGCTCAGCCAACTCATGTAATAACTCTGAGTGGGCAAGTGCTGCATACAACTGTTCATCGTTACGTACAGCAGGATACCCATCGTTATAACGAAATGAGATTTTCGCTGGGGAAGTTTGTTGGAATTCTTTTGCTAGTCGTGCTAGTTGCATCTTTAAGTCCGTTTGGGTCTTACGACTGTATGAACGAATGCTGCCTGAGATCACGACTTCATTGGCTAAGACATTGCGGATCGTCCCACCTGTAATCTGACCAAATTTCAAGAGATGTTCAAGGTTTTCTGGCAGAGATTCATCAAAGTCATAGACTTGTTTCATAAAACGCACAGCTGCTTCTAGACTGTCGATGCCTTGACTGCTTGAGGCGATATGCGCAGATCTGCCTTGGACGATGATATCTGTTTCACTACTTTGCGCCATCAACGCACCTGGTCGTGAAAATACTTTTCCTTCTGGCAAGCCTGGCCATAAATGAAAACCAAAGATTGCCTGTACCTTGTAATGTTCCAACCACCCAGAACGGATCACACTTTCTGCCCCGCCAGCAATTTCTTCTGAGGGTTGAAAAATCAAGACGATATTGTGCTGCATCTCTTGACGGTGCGTGGCAATATAATCGGTCAATCCTAAGAGCATTGCCATATGACCATCATGTCCGCAGGCGTGCATGAATCCTGGGTGTGTAGACGCAAAAGGTAACCCTGTGGCTTCAGTGATGGGCAACGCGTCGATATCTGTCCGAAAAGCAATCGTTGTGTCTTGTTGCTGATCAAAATAAACCAACAAGCCTGTCTCATCGATTTCATGGATCACGCCACCACAGTTTTTGATTTGTTCGTAAAGGTATTCTTTCGTTTTAAATTCATGAAAGCCAAGTTCAGGAATTTGATGTAACGCTATTCGGTGTGTTGCCAACATGTCGCCTCACCATCCCTTCATAGATTCCTTTTACCACGGTTTCATATTGTGTATTGGGTACGCCGATGATCAAATTCAACTCTTGCGCACCTTGCGATAAAATCGAGGTCCTGATTTCTAACTCATTCAAAATCGATAATACTTTTCCAGAAAGTCCAATTGGTTCCTTATGTGGGCCACCTACAACAGAAATCAAAGCTAAGTCTTCGATGATCTCGATTTCCTCTACGCCTAATTCCTCACGTAATTCTTTCGTGATCAAAAACAATTTATCCATGATCAATTCCGCCGAAACGACGACACCGATATTATCGATGCCAGAGGGGATATGCTCGATCGAGATGCCATGTTTTGCAAAAATACTCATGGCTTTCCAAATAAAACCGATCTCGTCTGACATATGTCGTTTGAACAAGGTGATTGAAAGAAAGTCTTTTCTTCCTGCAATCCCCGTCAACCCATTTTCTTTTTCGACTTCATGATTTGAGATTTTTGTTCCATGATCATTCGGTCGATTCGTATTTTTGATTTGGATCGGGATATCAGCTTCTTGTACAGGAAAAACCGCGGATTCGTGCAAGACATTGGCACCCATATAAGCCATTTCTCGTAATTCACGGAAAGAGATCTCTTCAATGACTTTCGGTGAGTCAATGATTCTTGGGTCTGCCATCATGATGCCTGAAACATCCGTCCAATTTTCATAAAGATCTGCCTGTAAGGCACTTGCTAAAACGGAGCCGGTAATATCACTGCCCCCACGACCAAGTAATTTTTCTTTTCCTGCTGGGTTGGCACCATAAAATCCTGGGACGATCAACTTTTGGTGTTTCTGGTACATCTCGCGTACTGCTTGCTCTGTACGCGGAAAGTCGATGCCTCCTTCATAATCAAAGTAGATCAGCTCACTTGCGTCTGCAAAGGTATACCCTAAATATTCCGCCATCAATTGCGCAGTCAGATACTCCCCACGACTGACTAAATAATCGATCGTCACTTTTTCCTGTTTTAGATGTGTTTCGATCGTGGTTAATTCTTTTTCAATCGGAAAGTCGAGTGACAGAAGATCCCTAACTTGAATAAAACGTTGTGTGATCCGTTCCCATAGTGGCGTCCAATCAACCTTATGTTGAAGATACGCATGGATCAAATAGAGTAAATCGGTCACTTTATCGTCTTTATCGGTTCTTTTTCCTAAAGCGGAAACGACAACGACTTCTCGATTAGGATCAGCTAACACGATCTCACGGACTTTACGGAACTGTTCTTCATGAGACATCGAGCTTCCTCCAAATTTTGCGACTTTCATGAAAGGACCTCCTCTTGTAGAAGCGCTAAAGCAATTTGCACCGCGTTAGCCGCAGCGCCTTTGCGAATATTGTCAGCTACGGTATAAAAGAGTAAGCCATTTTCAACAGAGAGGTCGCGACGAATACGCCCCACGTATACTTGATCTGTGCCTCTTGCTAATGTACTTGTGGGATATTGGTGTTCTGCTAAGTTATCAACAACCAAAATCCCTGGAAACTGACTGAAGCAAGCACGGATTTGTTCCAATGAAAATTCCTTTTCTAACTCAACAGCAATCGAGACACCATGGCCATTTTCAATCGGTACACGGACACAAGTTGCAGATACAGGCAAATCTGGTTGATGCAAGATTTTTTTCGTTTCATTGATCATTTTTTGTTCTTCTTTGGTATACCCATTTTCCATTGGGCGATCGATTTCTGGAATGACCGTTTGACTGATGTCATGGGGATAAAAAGTTGCTGGTTCACCATTTTTTGTCGCCTGTAGATCAGCGATTCCCTGTTGCCCTGAACCTGAAACAGCTTGATACGTCGTGTAATTGACACGTGTCACACCAAAGGTATTCTGTAGTGCTTTCAGTGGTAACACGGACTGGATCGTCGAACAATTTGGGTTGGCAATCAATGGATCTAACGTATGATCCTCTAGATTTACTTCAGGGACGATCAACGGGATCGTAGGATCTTCTCGCCACGCTGAAGAATTATCGATGACTACTAAGCCGGCTTGACGTGCAATTGGGCCAAATGTTTGAGACACGGATGCTCCAGCTGAAAAAAGCGCCAAATCATACCCAGAAAAAGAAGTCTCAGTCAGTTCTTCGACAACATACTCTTTTCCCTTAAACACAGACAGACTCCCCGCAGAGCGTTTGGATGCTAAAAGCTTGAGTTTTCCTACTGGAAAATCGTACTCCTCTAATACTCTTAACATAGTTTGACCGACTAATCCCGTCGCTCCGACAATACAGGTATCTATTTCGCGCATGTTTTTCATCCTTTCTTTGTCTACAATTCTCTTAGTGCTGCAATCAATGCGGTATTTTCTTTGGTTTGATCATCTTTTATTTTTAATACACGTGCCGGTGTACCACCAACGACCGTCTCAGGGGCAACGTCTTCTAAAACGACTGCACCTGCTGCGACGACTGCATTCTTTCCAACACGAACGCCTTCGACGATCACTGCATTCGCACCAACTAATACACCATCTTCGATCACTACTGGTTGAGCGGAAGCTGGCTCGATGACTCCAGCTAACACAGCTCCAGCACCGATATGACAATTCTTACCGACAGTCGCACGTCCGCCTAGGATTGCTCCCATATCGATCATGCTATGATCCCCGATCTCAGCACCGATATTGATCACAGCGCCCATCATGATCACTGCTTGATCGCCGATGGTCACTTGATCACGAATGACAGCGCCTGGTTCGATGCGAGCGTTGATGTCTTTGACATCCAGTAAAGGAACTGCACTGTTTCTAGCTGTTTGTTCTAGTTCGATCGCTAAGATTTTTTCCGCTTCTTTTTCTAGTACCGGCGCGATGTCTTTGTAATCTCCAAAAACGATTGGACTATGCACTTCACCAAATACTTTCGCATTCGGAAACTCGACAGGTTCTGATACATTTAAATAAACTTTGACTGGGGTCTTTTTTTCTGCTGTTTGAATAAAACGAATGATTTCTTGTGCGTTCAACTTAGGCTCCTCCTCTAGGTTCAAATAAATCTTCTAATTGATATGAACCGGCTGACTGCTCGGCCAACCAGATACTTGCTTGAACTGCCCCTTCTGCAAAAATTCGATTTGAAAAGGCTTCGTGTTTCACTGAAAGGACTTCATCTTTGGTCGCAAAAAGGACCTCATGTTCTCCAGGAAAAGAGCCTGCACGTAGGCTATGAACACCGATTTGTTGGTCTTTTCGAGGTTCGTCTGTCCATTGATAGACAGGTGTCAGCTCTCGAACGGATTGTAGTGTTTCTACTAAGCGCTTGGCTGTGCCAGAAGGTGCGTCTTTTTTTTGGCTGTGGTGTTTTTCGATTAATTCGATCTGCCAGCTGGCTAAGTCTTTAGCTGCTTGTTTGATCAAGCGATTCATCACCATGATCCCTAATGAAAAATTAGCACTGTAGAGTACAGGGATCGTTTGAGCTGCTTGGGCGATTTCAGCAAATTGCTCTTCGGTATAGCCTGTTGTGCCAATCACCAGTGGGACTTGGTGAGCTTTGCTGTATCGCAAGATTTTATCCAAACCAGCTGGATGAGAAAAATCGATCATGACTGCTGGTGTCTGAGCAAACGATAATTCCTCCGTTGCTTGTAAGGATTCGGTCAAACTCAATGGCTGATGTTGATATTCTTCGGTAACTTCTGCAATTCGCTTACCCATTTTTCCACTTCCGATGATCCCTATATTCATGTGCTTGCCCCTCCGTTTTCTGTTAACAGTGCGATAAGTTGTCGCTTTTTCTCCTCGCCTAATTCAATCAGTGGTAGTCTGAATGGTCCAGCAGGTAATCCTAAATGATTCATTGCTGCTTTCACTGGAATTGGATTGGTTTCACTGAATAAGGCATTGATCAACGCTAAATGAGTCAATTGTTTTTCTTTTGCTGAAGGACTGTTTCCGTTTAAGTAATCATGAACTAATTCATGGACTACTTTTGGCTGGATATTTGCCCAAACACTGATCACACCGGTACCACCAATACTTAGAATAGGTAAAATCAAATCATCATTGCCACTGTATAGTGCAAATGATTCATCAATCAGTTGCGCCACTTCCATTGTATAGGACATATCACCAGAGGCTTCCTTGATGCCGATGATTCGTGGATGCTTCGCTAGTTCTGTTAATACAGGTAACGAAATCGTCATCCCTGTTCGTGACGGTACGTTATATAAGATGATTGGTAGCGAGGAAGCGTCTGCGATCGCTTTAAAATGAGCCAGTAACCCTACATCACTCGTTTTATTATAGTAAGGGGTGACCACTAATAATTGGTCTGCCCCAAGTTCAGCAAAGCGTTGGACTTTCTTGACCGTTTTCGCCGTTGCATTTGATCCTGCACCAGCAATCACTGGGATACGTCCATTGACTTTTTCAACGGTGAATCGTACGATCTCTTCCTCTTCCTCCTCAGATAGTGTGGGTGATTCCCCAGTTGTTCCAAGGACCAGTAAGCCGTCTGTTTGTTCTTTCAGATGAAACGCAATCAGCTGCTCCAAGCCTAGATAATCCACTGCACCTGTTTCCGTCATTGGTGTCACTAACGCGACAATCGAACCTTTGATCATGCCTCTACCTCCAAATTTTTATGCCATTCATATGTGGCTGGTCCCGCCATCGTGATCGTTTTATCGCCAGAAATCAGTAAATCGCCTTGCTCTAAATGGATCGTCGCTTGTAAGCCGGAAAGGTATCCTTGATCTCTTGCGACGACATACGCTGCACAACAACCTGTACCACAAGCTAGTGTCCAACCGACCCCACGTTCATACGTGCGGACGATCAATTCTTCTTCATTGACAGATTGGACAAAATTGACGTTTGTTTTCTCTTTGAATAAGGGATGATGGCAGATTTTTTCTCCCGTCTCTTTGGTTAATTCAGCCAACGCATCTTCAACAAAAACAACTGTATGGATCGTCCCCATGAATAAACTAGTCAGCTCTACCTTTCGCTCATCAATCATCAGTGCTTGTTTGATGATAGGTATTGATTGTGCTACGCCTACTTCCTCTGGTTGGTAGTCCGGCGCTCCCATGTCGACTGTGCAATAAAAAGGCTCTCGTGAATGGATTGTCACATGAATCATCCCAGCAAGCGTTTTGACCGCAAATTGTGGCGCTTCAAGTAATTGTTGATCGCTGACATAATTGGCAAAACAACGGATACCGTTGCCACACATCGGCGCACGGCTACCGTCTTTATTGTAGTAGATCATTTCTAAAGGTTCGGTTTTAACAGCAATCAATCCATCCGTATCGTAAGCCGTGGGTGCACACAAGCTTTGAGCCAAATGACTATAGTCGATCGTTTCATCGTAATCTAAGAGAATAAAGTCATTGCCACAACCATTATATTTATAAATCTGCATAGACTTCTCCTCTCAATAGATCCGCATAAGTTTGCCGACGCACGACTTCTCTCGACACGCCATCTTTGACAAAAACAACTGCTGGTCGCAGTGCACGATTGTAATTGCTACTCATCGAATATCCGTAGGCTCCTGTGGCATACACTGCCAGAAGATCACCTGGCTCTGCAGGAGGCAACTGTGTTTCTTGGATCACCACGTCTCCTGATTCACACATTTTTCCGGCAACCGTCACTTTTTCTGTTTTTTCAATGTCTAGTTTATTTGCCAAATCACAGGTATATTCTGCTTGATAAAGTGCCGGTCGAATATTATCTGTCATCCCACCATCCACAAAATAATATTTCTTGTGAGGTGTTTCTTTGATATAGCCGACTGTATAAAGTGTTGTTCCGGCTTCACCAACGATACTTCTCCCAGGTTCAATCAATAAGCGATCGATCGTTAAGTTTCTGTCAGCTAGCGTCTGCTCTGTGTGTGTAACCAGATGTTTGACTGATTCTGCAATTGGTAAAGGTGTGTCCGCTTCGGTATAACGGATACCAAAGCCCCCTCCCAGATTTAAAGAAAGCGGTTGTTGAAAATCTTCAAGGTAGGTAACCAGCTGGTCGATCTCAGCCAGCCAAGCAGTCATATCAAAGATTTGTGAGCCGATGTGGGCATGAAAGCCTTCCAATCTAAGAAATTCACTTTGTTGGATACGTGAAATCGCTTGTTGGCAAACATCGCTATCGTAAAGCATGCCGAATTTTGAATCGATATGTGCGGTGACGATGTATTCATGGGTATGTGCTTCGATCCCTACGTTCAATCGCAACATGATCTGTAGCTTTTTCTGATATTCTCGGCTTAACTCTTCCAAGACTTCGACTTCCATCCCATTATCTGCAACAAAATGGCGTATATCATTTTCAATGGCATATCTTAATTCATCAATCGTTTTGTTGTTTCCATGGAAATAAATATCTTCTAAAGGAAATCCAGCTTGTAACGCGGTATAAATCTCCCCACCACTTACGACATCTAGACCTAACCCTTGTTCAGCAATTAGATGGAGTAATTCTACCGTTTGAAAGGCTTTAGACGCATACAAGATCTTTGTTTGAAAAGAATCAGAATCAAAGTTCAGCTTAAACGACTTTATCGTTTCTTCCATCTTTTTTTCATCATACACATATAGGGGTGTTTGATATTCTTTTGCTAATTGACTCACTGGAATTTCGCCGATCATTAATTCTGTCATTCTCTTTTCCCTCTTCTCAAAAATTATTTTCTCATCAAATTGAAATATCCTTAGATTATAATTTGAATTTTATTTGAATAATATTAAACAAAATTGTTTGAATTGTCTAGTTTAAATCGTTATTTTCAGCAAAAATGTTTAATTTTTCAATTTTATTGCATACATAAAATAAAAAATAAAAAACCACTATTTATTTTCACATAATCCTCTTAGAAACAGACAAAAAAACTGACCAATAAATTGGTCAGTTTTTTGAATCATATTTTCCTTAAATCAATTACTTACATAGATTGCTAAAAACATCAACGCTGCACCTAACATGACAAATAGATGCCAAATCACATGGGTGAATCGTCTGCTTTTCATGCTATAAAATAGTGATCCCACAGAATAGGCGATTCCTCCGCCAACTAGCAGTAGCAAGCCAGTCAAATCGATATTCTGATAGAGCTTAGGTAGCACAACGATGATTGCCCACCCCATCACATTGTAAATGATCGTTGAAACTTTTGATACCTTGTTTGTCTTTGTTAAAGTCAAACATTTATATATGATACCGATCACTGCTGTCGCCCAAATAACACTTAGCAAAACTAGTCCTGTCGTTCCTTGCACGACTAGCAGACAAAATGGCGTGTAGGTTCCAGCAATCAAAAGGTAGATCGAACAATGATCAAATACCTGAAATACTTTTTTTGCTTTCGTAAAAATCAAACTATGAAATAACGTAGAAGAAAAGAATAGCAGAAAAAGAGAACTACCATAAATCGCAAAAGCGACATAATCTAAGGTTGTATGGGCGCGATCCATCAGCAAATTGAAGCAAAGCAGACTTAACAAAGCTGCAATCCCATGGGTCACCGCATTTAATACTTCATTGACGATTTGGTACTTTCGGCTAAATTCTATCTCCATCTTGATCCACTCCATTTCGTTTGTTCAATTTCATTATACATGAAGGATGTTCTGTTTACAAAAACTTTAACATCTAGTTTCCAAAACTATATCATTTTTTAATAACTTTTGTAAAATATTTTATCATCATGATAAGAAATAGCAACAAAAACACACTGATCAAGCCATTTACGAGTAAAAATGCAGTACGCTTCGCCTGTTTCACTTTTTCTAACGATTCTTTTATTTCTTCTGGTTCAACAGCGACCCTGTGTCCGCGTACTAATAAACGGTGACTGTTGACCATATACGGAGTACAAGTAACCAGTGTGACTAAATCTTGATTTTCTTGGATTTGCAGCGCTTCTGTTTCTGTCGGTGCTACGGTTTTGATCTGATCGACTTGATACGCAAGATACTGTCCATTGATTTCAATATAAAAGTGATCTTCTATTTTTAATTGAGGTAAATCTGTAAACAATTTTGCTTGCGGCAAGCCTCGGTGGCTGGAAAGTACCGCATGTGTCGATTTGCCTCCGATCGGGTATGAGGTGCCCTCGAGCAGACAAGCGCCTTTTTCCAATAGTTTCGTCGTTGTTTGATCAAAAATCGGTAAGCTGACATTGATTTTGGGGATCGTCAAAACACCAACGGTATGTGATTCGATATACGATTTCTGAGATTTTTGATCATTCTTTTTTTTCTTGGAAAATGGGTCTGCTTCTGGCATCGCTACGTTTGATGCCAGTTGTTCATTTTTTTTGATCATCCGCTTTTGTAATTCAGCAAGTTCTGTCGCATGTTCAGACTTTGCCTTTTTTTGATAATTTTTGATGATCTGCTGGTCGAGATAATCATTCAACGTATCACTGACAAAAGGATACGCCAAGCTGAGGACACCGATAAAAAATACCGAGAACATGATTAGATCTAACAGACGCCATTTTTTTTGTTTCATTTTATTCTCCTCAGCGAGTCACTTGTTCTTCATTTGATACTATTTAACTTTTGGTCGTTTTAGCCAGTATGAACCCACGATTGTCAGTAAAACCACACCTAAGAAAATGTACAATGAAATGCCTTTGCCACCAGTTGCTGGTAATGTCCCTTTGTGTTTGTTTGGTACTTTCTCTGGTGCAACCAATTCACCTGCAACAGCATAAGATTGCTGATCGACCTTGAACGCAATTCGTTCAGTTAGTTTCACATAATTGTTTGGTGCTTTTGTTTCTTCTAAATAATACGTACCATAAGACAAGCCTGTGATATCCACTAATCCATCACTTGTTGTCGTGAAAATCGTTGCTTCTTCCTGTGAAGTCGTCCACGCTACTGCTTTTGTTACTGGATCAATGATCAAATATTTCGCTGTTGCTTCATCTTGATCACGTACCACAAACGAAGCGTCTGCTAATGGTTTGATATCAGCTACTGCTCCATCTACTTTAATGAATCGTTTCCCACCTGTCAGTACTTCCACAGTTGGTGGTGTTTGATCTGTCGTATGTCCAGTATCAACATTTGCTTCGTTGTTATAGCCTTGGGTTGGTTCTGCTAACTGATTCAAATGCATGTAATAAACAAAACTCAACGTACCACCTGGAGTCAATGAAGGAATATAAGTTGGTTCAATCGTTACTGTGAAGCCGTTTGTTTGTTCAGTTACGTGGTAATTTGTTGAATCAATGATCGTTTCACCATCGTAAAGTGCATAACCTGTTTCTCCCGTTGATTGGTTCATGAATGTTAAAGCTGGATCATGTTTATCAATCAATTTGAAGGTGGTATATTTATTGTTTGATCCTTCTTTATCCGCGATCCCAAGAGGAATATTGACGCTGATCTCATAATTGATCGGTTCTCCGATTGCTACGTCTTGCCCATCTAATTGCGGAGTTTCTTTTTCTACTTTCGTCGTATCATTTTTCACTGTAAGTTCAACTGGCGTTTGACCACCAGCAACAATTGTGAATGGGGTCTTCGTTTGCTCAGTGATCATCGCTGCATTTTCAGGTGCTTTTACTTCTTCTAACACATATTCGCCAACTTCTAACCCAGTAATAAGCATTTGGCCTTTCTCTGCTTCTTTTTCAGCAACGTCCTCTTCACCGATTTCATAGCTTTTGCCAGTCACAAAGTGTTTTGCTTTAGATTTATCAGTTGTCCATGTATACATTCCTTGTGCTACACCATGCAAATATTTGGCAACACCTGCATCTTCTTTCACAATGACAAATTCCGCACCGTTTAGTGCTTCACCTTCTGCTGAACCTACTTTTTTGACCTTCAGCGTTCCTTCATTTTCCACGACATTTTTAGGATATAAATGAACTACGTCTAGTTCTTCTGTCCCATATTGATATGAACCGTCGGATTGTTTGATCAGTTCATATACTGGAAATGCCACAACCATATTTGCAGCAGCTGTTACTCCTGATTTTGCTTCTTCTTCAATCACATAAACTGCATCTTTTCCAGCTTGTTTTTTTGGCAATGCTAAAGAAAGATCCCCCTGAGCGTCTGTGGTACCAGAAAGAAGAGCTGTGCCAGAAGTCTGTGATTGGACGATCGCTTTTGCTTCTTCAATCGTCGCGCCATTTTTTCTTGCTTCAGCAAATGATTCGGTGACATCATACACATGGAACGTCACATCTGCCAACCCTTGATAGTTGTTGAATTCAGTCATTTCTTTCCCTGTATTTTGGATCTCTTGTTGTGGGAAATCTAACATTTTCTTTTTGTGGATCACCAATTGTGCATCCATCCCTTCAGCAAACACTTGTGGATTAGGAAGTAATGCCACCAGTGTAAGTAGTGATGAAATAAGACATAGTAATACTTTTTTGAAATTTTTTCTATTCTTCATTCTTCTTTACTCCTGTTCTTTTGATAAATAATGAAACTACCTATGATCGATATGCCACCAATCATACCAACACTTATTTTTTCGTCAGTTGTTTTTGGAAAAAGAAAACTCGTTTCTTGTTTCTGATTAGTGATTTTCAAAGGTTCACTAGGTTGTCCATTGATGGCATATGACATACTTTTTACGACAAACGAGACAGCATAAGGATTTCTTTTATACCCTTTTGGTGCTTTGATTTCTTCAAGTAAATATTCTCCGTCTGCTAAGCCATTGATGGAAAATAAGCCATTTCGATCAGAAGTCAGCGTTATTGCATCTCTTGCTCGTTTTTTCCAGCAATATTTTCCATCTTTCAAATGCAGGTATTCTTCCTGTTGGTTTTTGATCATAAACATTGCATCTTCTAGCACCTGTTGTTCCTTATCTGTTGTAACTTTTTGAAACCACTTCCCTCCTGTTCGAATACGTGTACTTCGTGACAATGATGCTGTTCCGATATCTAATGTCGCTTGATTGATGATCGATTGATCAGCGATTGCATCTTGTCGTAAACGCATCTGATAGTTGATCCTCACTGTTTTACCTGCCAGATCTTGCAAGTCTTGACCGTTAAACGCAATACTGAATCCTTGACTATGGCTATGAAACGTCAGATTTTCCAAGTGTTTTTCTTCACTGTGGACTTTGAGCGATTCAGTTAGCAACTCCAACTCTTTCGTCGCACTGTCAGTGACTACACATGTTTCTTCAGTTGCTATTCCATTTGGAAACTGGATATCCAATTGATAGTAGATCTTTTCACCAATCGAATAAGTGTTTTTTTCCTCTACAAGCTTTTTTTCAAAGACGATCGCAGATGGCTCTTGGTTCATTTTAGGATAGAGATGGATTGCCTTTTGTGGGTGATCATATGAATCATAAAGAGGCAAAACCACGACTACATTTTGTGATCCTACAAACGCATCTGCTATGTGAGTGGTTTCGTTCACTAAATAAACGTTACCTATTTGATTCGTTGACTCACGTAGATCAAAGATTGCTACATCTTCTCCATCATTGTTCGACTTCACCAGTTTTTCCATTAGAAAAGAACCTGCTGAAGTACCTTGTCGCGCAATAATTTGTTGTGTTTCTTCGACAGTAAATCCTTTTTTACGTAATTGATAAAATGATTTTGTCACATCGTAAACCGCAAAACTCGCTTTATGAGATTCCGTTTGTTTATCTGATGAGGGTTGCGTAGTATGGACAATCAACTGGACCATCTCTTGTGTTTGGGCGATACACGTTTTGGCACCACCAACTAACAGAAAAGGCAACAACAGCAAGAACCAATAATACTTGGTCAACTTGAAATGCCTCCTCGTCTCATCCCCCTTAAATAAACGACAAATGAAACAATCGCAAGGATACCTAATAATAGGAAGCCAAGTCGGCCAGATCCTCCGGTTTCAGGCAGTGGGATCAATGCCTGATTGGTGATGACCAAATGGATTTGGTTGTTCGTATGATCAGTTTGTAACTGGATTTCTGCTGGTTCACCATCTACAGTTACTTTTCCATCCGTTTGGATAACGATCTGTACGGGTTGCTCTAACCCCAGATAACCTTCTGGTGTTTTGATTTCCTCCAACGTGTACTCACCCGGTTTTAGGTTCTCAAAAACAAATGTATCAGTTGCTTTATCGTCGTTTGGTAATTCAACCTGTCCATCTGAACCGGATAGTCGGAAGACTGCCCCTTTTAACGCCTGTCCTGTATCCGTTTGCTTTAGGACTGTTAAATCAAAAGGTTTGATTTGATTCATATGCGTCAATGTCCAAACGGTATCTTCCTCTACATTTTCTCCGTCATAGAGAATCGTACCGTAAGGGTCAACTTTAAATTCATAGTTTCCTGGAATCGTATCGTAACCAAGCGATCCTGCTGTTTCTACTAAGCGATATTCACCCGCTTTTTGTATCACGAATTCTGCCAATCCTGATGACGCGGTAACTTCCTCTTTCAGTGTATGATAGGTTCCTGTTTCTCCTTTTATTTGTAAAGCAAAAGTTGCTCCTGCCAGATTGATTTTTTGTTTGTCCTTTTCGGTATATTTTCTTATGGCTATCGGAAGGTCTGCAAATGGATTCTCAATCGTCAATTGGATCACTTGATCAGTGACTGTAGCTTGTTGTTTGTCCACTGTTACTTCCCCATTGTCAGAAATAGCAATTTCCCACGCCTGCTTTTCCGATTTTTCATGTCCAGCAGGTGCACTGATTTCTGTCAATGTATAAGATTTTCCTTTTTCAAGGCGTGTGCCTTCTGGCAATGAATAGGTACCATCCTCATGGTCGATCAGCTGAATCTCCTGACCTTCAATTGTTAGTTGAAACACTGCTCCTTTTAAGAGGTGGTCAGCTGACGAAGTTTTCTTGGTTATTTTTAAATCTAAAGGAACAAATTGTTTTTTATTTTTCCAAGTCGTTGCGTTGACTTTTTCTGATTGATATCCTGGTACATCTAACTCATTCACCGCTTCATAGTGAAATTCTTGCCCTTGATTGTTGTATTTTGGCAAGCTGAGGGTTTCACGAGACGCTTCACTGGACGCTAGAAGTTTGGTGATATTGGTTCGCTCCCAAACATTGGTGTTCTCCTCTTCCGGTTTACTTAATTGTACATAGCCACTTTCCCAACTAGATGTTTCGGTGATTCCTGTTCGCTTGATTTCGTAAATCACTTTCTCTGGTCGAGTCGTCGTATCTTGATCAAATTCTTCCCATTCTTTGAAAAAATCAAGAGATACACCTGGTGCTTTGGCTGACGGCACACCGAATTTAGCAAGAACATCTGGGTTGCTCGTTGGTTGGAAGATTGTTTGCCCATTCATTTGATACCAAGTATCAGTCTCGAACATTTTGCTTTCTGTTTGGAGTCTCACTTGATAATGTAGTTGGATTTCTTGCCCTTTTTCTAAATAGATTTTATCGACGTTGATCGTTTGCCCATCAATAGAGAGAAGTGGGTCAATCGATAGAGGAGTTGTCCCGACACTGGTAACAGAAGCGCTGTCTGGTTGATAAACAAATGGATCAATGATTGGATCAGTGATTTTTCCATCAACGACTGTTCCAGAAAGCTGCACAGCTTTTTTGGCTAGATAATCAGCAATATCTGTAGACTCATTGGCAGATTCATAATATGCCGTGCCGTCTTCGCCAGTGGAAACCATCTTACGCATTCGACGTTCTACTTCCTCTTTCGTGATGCCTTCAGTTTCATCTCCTTGCAACTGTATACCCAAGCCATGGATCTCGATTCCTCGTTGTTTCAATGCCATTGCTTCACCAATCGTTGCTGTAAACGTTGAATTGATCCAACGCCATTGTGAATATTGGTCTCTAACAGGTACAAGATAAGGCGGGGAAATTTTTGAAGTATATTCGGGATGATCGACTTGATTGCTAAAAGTCGCGCCATAATAACTACCGTCCTCTTCAGTCACCACACTTGATACGTGATAGGAGCATGTCGGAACACCATCAGTCAAAAGAACGATCACCTTTTTGTGACCATTTTGTTCAGACAACATCTCGCCTGCCTGACGTAAACCATTTTGAGTAAACGTACCACCACTTGTTGAATCAGGTGTGGCTGCTTGGATTTCTTCCTTTACAGAATCAAATCCTGCAATCGGTATCGTTCGATTGTCGTAGCCTTCACTAGAAAAACCAACATAACCTAAATTGATTTTTTCCGTTACACCACTTTCTGATAAGGTATCGACAAATCGATCAATCCCATTCTTCACTTCAATAATACGATTGTCCTCATTCATACTGCCAGACCAGTCAACAACCAGAACGACATCTAAAGGAGGGATATTTTTTTGGGTATTTCCTCGAACATTCAGATACAAGTCAAACAATCCAGGAGTCGCTGTCTCTTTGGCAAATTTACGGATTGCGTAATCGGCTTCTTCTTTTTCCCCACCATATTCAATATAAGAATTGTTTTGATTGGTTGGGTCACCATCCCAATTCGTCAATCCATCCCGTTGTGATTGACCATGACGATTCCCTTGATGATTTCGTACATTCTCGTCATTTTCCGGTTGCCACATCGCTTGCGGATAGGTTCCTTGCTCATCTGTGGTATATTCCGGTTCAATCGTCGCTAACCCTTTAGGTTTCAACTGTTCATTGAATAATTGTGGTTGTTCAAACGGACGATATTCGTTTTTAGCTATCGATGAATCATCCGACACCTCACTGTTTTCAGAAGAAGTCGTGGTTTCAGACGTTGGTTCACTCGTTTGTGCAGTTTCCTGATTCTCGTTATCTATAGAAAATGAAAAGGAAGCTGGTTCAGATAAAAGTAACTGACCCGTTTTTTCTTCTATCTGAATATTGAGTTGAAATTCTTTGCTCGTACTCGGCAATTCAATGGTCAATTCTTTTTCTTCAATGGCTTGAGAAAAATCACCTGCTAGCCATTTTCGTTGTTGCTCATCTGTGTATTCTTGATATTCCTGAGAAACATAAGAGGAAAGCAGATTCGTTTCAGGTACATCTTTTGGATGTAACTGGAATAAAAATCTGTTTTCTTGTGTTTGCTCATTTAATCGATACACGACCGTTAACTGACGATCTATTTTCCTAATACTTACTTTGCCATATTCATTATTTAAGACTTCAATGGTTGCCTCTTCATTAGCTGCCACAGTCTTTCCTTTTTGGAAATAGAAATAGGTGACGAAAAATAGAGAAAATAGACAGAAAACGATGAAATAATTTCGCTTCTTCATTTATGGATACCTCCTTAGAAAAACTTTAAAATTCAATTAGATAATATAAAAAAAAGAAAAAATTCACTAATCTTTCTAGTTCTCTTCTCTTTTGTCTCTAACTATTAAATTATAGTTATTTTAAGGAGCTTTAAATTTGATATAGTAAAACGAATACATTGAATGATTAGTTATTTAAAACCGATTTATTGTTCTTTTCTCTCACAAAATATACTCATTGAGCAATAATTTTGAGACAAATTTTAAAAAAATATTTCTAAATCCGGTAGAGTTTTTTTAGAAAATTGAGACAAGTATTTACAAGGAAAAATAAATACGGTATTAATAATAAAAATATAAAAAGAAGGTGAAGAATTGATTGAAAAAATTTTATTAGATGACCATGCAAGAATGAAATTAAATGTGTATGGAAAGATAATGACCTTATGGCCGGGGGAATATAGTTTAGATCATGTACGAGAAAACTTAGATTTCTATTTCAGTCCGACCCGTTTCAAAAAAATCCTATGTGCTATACAAGATGATTTAGAACAATTTACTGATATTAAACTGTTACATACTAAAAACAAGTTATCCATTCCTGAACAACTTGTTCAATATACCCAATACCAACATTTCCTATCAACAGAAAGTGTTCCTTATAAATTATTGATCAGTCTTCTGACTGAACAAGATGAAGATCTTGCAGCTTTTTGCAATCGCCATTTTATCAGCCGCTCAACATGTTTTCGACAAACAAAAAAATTGACTGAATATTTGAAGGAGTACAATATCAATTTGAATTTATCGAATCTTACCTTATCTGGTTCTGAAATGCTGATTCGTATCATTTTTTTCAACTTCTTTTGGTTTGTTTCATTAGGAGAAAGTCTGGATAGTATTCCTTACAGCCAAGAAGTTCGCGCATTGATTTATAAGCACGAAGGATCGCAACACAAGAATAAGTTTGATTTAGGAAAAAAACAAGCTAGTCTCCATTGTCTGATTTGTTTGCTGAGGATCGAAAATAATCATTTTACGGATATCTATCGATTATCGAGAGATTCCTTTATTCCAAGTGAAACAAACATTGACTTTTTTTACGACTTCTTCAAAATTGCGAATCTTCGTTTAGATATCTTAGAGGTAAACGCTTTGTTTTATTTGTTCTATTATTGGCCGTTTCTTACCTCTAATCAAGATATTCGTGTGCCGATCGTGCAACATTCCTATCAACAACCGAGTAATGAGATCAAAGCTATTTTAGAGGAATTTCAAGAGCACTGTCAGACATTTATTGGTACATTCCATTTTGAAAAAGAGCCCGCTTTGCTTTTGAATCTCTATCTATCCATCGGTAACTTTAGCATGTTCAAGCAAAAAATTCCTTTGACCACATTATTTATCTCTTCTTATATTCAAGATAAATACCCACTTTTACGTATCTTGACAATCAAAATCGAAGGGTTTTGGAAAAAAATCGCACAACGAAAAAACTATATCTGGTTGAAATCTTGCGTAAGTGAATTAGCCTTTCTACAAGCCAGTTTACTTTATCCATATTATTCAGAAATCGATGAAAACTATAAATTGAAAGTTGGGTTTGTCAACGTCTCTGAGCATCTGATCTCCGCAGAAATCTTGAATTTAGGCAAGAAGATCCCCTTTGTAGATATCGAGCGACTCACGCTTCCCATCACTGAAGAATATGACTTTTTCATCTTTGGTTCCCCCCTGCTGATTCCTAATGGTCTTGATTCTTCTAAGTATACAGTCCTTGATTTTTGTCATTATAGAGACTTTGAGACAAATCTGTATCAACGACTGTTAGAAGTCCATCATTTAAAACTACAAACATTGTTTGCTGATTAACTGATTAATATAAAAAAAAGCTTTTAAGCATCCTGCTTAAAAGCTTTTTTACTACACTCGGTTATTTTGCACGTTTTACGTATGAACCTTCTGCTGTATTGATTTCTAGTAATTCATCCGCTTCAATGAAATCAGGAACATTGACTACTAAGCCTGTTTCCATCGTTGCAGGTTTACCAGAACCAGTCACTGTCGCACCTTTGATCGATGGTTGTGTTTCAACGACACGTAAGACAACTGTTGTTGGTAATTGGACACCAATCACTTCGCTACCGAAGAATTGGATTTTAACTTCCATGTTTTCTAAGATAAATTTCATTTCTTCAGCTACAGTTTCTACAGGGATCTCATATTGTTCGTATGTTTCTAGATCCATAAAGAATGCTGTATCATCCATTGTGTATAAGTATTGAACTGGTTTTGTATCAATGTGTGCTTTTTCAAATTTTTCGTCTGGTCTTAGTGTCGTATCATAAGTAGCACCAGTACGAACATCTTTTAGCTTCATACGCATCACAGTATTTCCTTTACCAGGTTTGTGATGGCTTGCATCAATTACTTTGATCAATTTTCCGTCTTGGACAAATGTCATTCCGGCTTTTAAATCGCTTGCTGAGATCATTATTTTTTGCTCCTTTTTTTCTTAATCATAATCACCCTTATTGTATCAGACAAACGTCTATAAAACTAGGAAATTATTGCTTTTCAAATGATAGTCTTTGACTTTCTTATTTTTTCATGCTATTTTTAATTAAATCATTATTGGAGGGATAAACATGGCAATCAATTACTTAAAACAATTGAAGTGTTGTTGTATGGTGTATAAAAACAGCATACTGTTTGTCATGTCTATTAATTGCCCTTCATAGTTGAATGAAAGATCTCTTTCTGTAGTGAAAGTGTTTTCTTTCTTAGTCTTTTCAATTTATGATCTTACGAGGAGCTGATTAAATAGTCAGCTCCTTTTTATTTTACTTTTTTGGAGGTTTGGATTCGTGATCATTTCATCAATTACTGAAGCAATCGGGCATACACCCGTCTATAAATTTACTGCGCAAGATTTTCCTATGCCAAAAGATTCCGTGATCTATGCAAAACTGGAATACTTGAATCCAGGAGGTAGTATCAAAGACCGTTTAGGTTTGTATTTATTGACTTCCGGTCTTGAGAGCGGAAAAATTGATCAAGAAACAACGATCATTGAGCCAACTGCTGGTAACACTGGGATTGGTTTAGGTCTGGCAGCTTTGAAATTCAATTTAAAAACAATTTTTGTCGTACCAGAAAAATTTAGTATAGAAAAACAAAAAATCATGCAGGCACTAGGCGCAAAAATCGTACACACTCCTACAGAAGAAGGAATCGTTGGTGCGATCGAAAAAAGTAAACAATTAGCTTCTGAGATCCCAAATAGTTATGTTCCCTTGCAGTTTGAAAACCCAGACAATCCAGCCACTTATTACCAAACATTGGGGCCTGAATTGTTTCAAGAATTGGAAGAGTCAATCAATAGTTTTGTTGCCGGTATTGGAAGTGGTGGTACGTTTGCTGGAACCGCAAAATTTCTAAAAGATCGTTTACCTGAACTTCGCCTAATTGGTGTTGAGCCAGAAGGATCGATTTTGAATGGTGGTCCTTCACATGGGCACGAAATTGAAGGCATCGGCGTTGAATTTGTCCCCCCTTTTCTTAGTGAGTTGACAATTGATCAATTTGAAACGATTTCTGATGCTGAAGGATTTGCTTACACACGTCAACTAGCAAAAGAACACGGATTATTAGTAGGCAGCTCGAGCGGAGCCGCTTTTGCCGCAGCCTTAAAAGAAGCACAACGTCTACCGAACGGACAGTCTATCCTGACCATATTTCCAGACACGTCCGATCGTTACTTATCAAAAAATATTTATCTGTAAGCAACAAACGACACAATAAACTCAATGAAGAAATTGGAGGAAATAATTATGCATATTCAAACAAAATTGATCCATGGTGGTATTAGTGAAGATCCGACAACCGGTGCAGTTAGCGTACCGATCTATCAAACATCGACTTACCGCCAAAATGCAGTTGGACAACCGAAAGAATACGAATATTCACGTTCAGGTAATCCAACACGTTTTGCTTTAGAAGAATTGATCGCAGACTTAGAAGGTGGCGTTCGTGGCTTTGCCTTTGCCTCAGGTCTAGCAGGAATCCATGCAGTCTTTTCCTTATTCCAATCTGGAGATCACATTCTCTTAGGCGATGATGTCTATGGTGGAACTTTCCGTTTATTTGATAATGTTCTTACAAAAAATGGGTTAGAGTATACGATCGTCGATACAAGTAATCTTGCACAGATTGAAGAAGCAATTCAAGACAATACAAAAGCTTTGTACCTAGAAACACCAAGTAATCCTCTACTTAAAATCACCGATTTGAAAGCAGGGGCTGCCATTGCAAAAAATCATGACCTGTTAACAATCGTGGATAACACATTTGCTACACCATACTTTCAAAAACCTTTAGAATTAGGCGCTGATATTGTTTTACACAGTGGCACAAAATATCTAGGCGGGCATAGTGATGTCGTTGCTGGATTAGTTACGACAAACAACCAAGAGTTGGCGGAACAAATTGGTTACTATCAAAATGCCATCGGTAGCGTATTAGGTCCACAAGATAGTTGGTTGATGCAACGCGGGATCAAAACTCTTAGTGTGCGTATGGAAGAACATCAAAAAAATGCCTATGCTGTAGCAGAATTATTAGCGAACCATCCTGAAGTTGAAGCAGTCTATTACCCTGGTCTAACAACTCATAATAATCATGAAATTGCGAAACAACAGATGTCCGGCTATAGCGGAATGGTTTCCTTTACCTTGAAAAACGACGCAGATGCAATTCCTTTTGTAGAAGCTTTGCAGCTATTTATCCTCGCTGAAAGCTTAGGTGGTGTCGAAAGTTTAGTGGAAATTCCTTCTGTGATGACTCATGCCTCTGTACCTAAAGAAAAACGCGAAAAAGCTGGAATCAAAGACGGATTGATTCGTTTATCCGTAGGAATCGAGTACGCCCAAGATCTTTTAGATGATTTGAACCAAGCCTTTACTCAATTGAAAAATCACTGATCCATTTTATCTTTAAAGAATTGAAAAAAAATCAATCAGTTTTCTACACCTGACCTGCAATAAGTGTTAGAATTTAGATAAATCGACCCAATCTTTTTAGAGGATTTTCATTTCCCTAAAAAGAATCATCAGATAGTTAGGAGTAATTCAATATGAAAATGAATGTCGAAAGTTTTAATTTAGACCACCGTAAAGTAAAAGCCCCTTATGTTCGTGTAGCTGATCGTAAAAAAGGCGAGCATGGCGATTTGATCATCAAATATGATGTCCGTTTCAAACAGCCAAACAAAGAACACATGGATATGGCAGGTTTGCATTCTTTAGAACATTTAACTGCCGAAAACATCCGTAATCATGCAGATTATATTGTAGACTGGTCACCAATGGGATGCCAAACAGGCTTCTATCTTACTGTCATCAATCATGAAAATTATGACGATATTTTAGATGTTTTAGAAAAAACGATGGAAGATGTGCTACAAGCAACAGAAGTTCCAGCAAGTAACGAAATCCAATGTGGCTGGGCTGCAAACCATACGTTAGAAGGCGCACAAGCTTTAGCGCGTGAATTTTTAGCAAAACGAGATGAATGGTCAGACGTCGGAGTATAAACAGACCATACATTTATTTAATCATAATAGAGATTGAGGAAAGTGACCTCTATCTCATAGTCATAAGCCGTAAAAGACAAAAGAACATGCCAAATCTTTGTCTTTTACGGCTTGTTTTGGTAAGTTATGAGAAAGACAATTTGGCGTGAACTTTAAGAGAAAACTCAAATAATATCTCTTAGTCTTCCATGTTGGCTAATGATCGAAGGCATTGACTTTCGCTCATTATGTTTTCAGTTTAGGGGACTACGTCAGCAAACCCTTTATTATACATCAACAAATAGGAGGAAAAAACGAATGGATATCTATGATTTTAACGTCACATTAGAAAATGGGACAACTTACTCATTGGACAAATACAAGGGCCACCCTATGATCATCGTTAATACTGCAACAAAATGTGGTTTGGCGCCGCAATTTGAGCAGTTGGAAGAGCTTTACCAGATGTATCAGGAAAAAGGGTTAGTAGTATTAGGTTTCCCATCGAATCAATTCAAGCAAGAAGTAGCTTCTGCAAATGAGGCTGCGGAAGCCTGCCGAACAACGTATGGTGTTACATTTCCCATGCATCAACTAACGGTAATCAATGGCGGGGATGCTGATCCCCTATTTGATTATTTAAAAGAACAAGCACCAGGTACTTTGACACCTGCAATCAAATGGAATTTTACAAAATTCCTTATTGATAAAGACGGTCAAGTAATTGAACGTTTTGCGCCAAAAACTTCACCATTAAAAATGAAAGAAGCAATCGAAGCCATTCTTTAGTCAAGATGCAATAATTGGACAATCAACATTTTAGATTATTGGTCAAATGAAACTCATTTCTATTTAGAGAATATGTTTAGATCGACTTAAATAAAGTACACGACCTTGAAAAAAATTTTTTTCAAGACCATGTATTTTTTTGACTAGAATACTGACAATAACTTTTGCTATTTCAAAAAAGTAAACAAAAAAACAGCTGAACTTTCGTTCAACTGTTTTCGTTTGCGTGGCGGCGTCCTACTCTCAC